>JASIRB010002255.1:0-112982 GCA_030323885.1 Branchipolynoe longqiensis | reverse complement strand
CCACTACAAGCACCAGGCCGATAACAACCAGACGTGATGGCTGAATGAGTTGAGCGTCCATCTCCCGTTTTGGTAGATCGTGGTTTCGAAACCTGGTCAAGTCAAACCAATGACCTACAAATTTATAATTTCCGCTTCCTAGCCAGCTGAGCGGCATTATTAGGATAGGGAAAGGACTGGTTGGCTCAGTGTCAGGATAATGTGTCAGGATAATGTGTCCGATATCAGATCATGGTGGCTGGCAGCCTGGTCTCCCATGAGTGTGCACTGTCACAAGTCAGTACCCATCCTGATATGACATTAGGTGTTGCCAGGACGTAAAACTCCAACAACCAATCAACCTCCATCCCACTATAAGCACCAAGGTGCTAACCCCCCACACCCCACACTCCACCCTCTCCCAACAAGCAGACATCTGCCAACCGGAAGTAGCAGAGCGCGCGAAAGAGTCGCGTTTGCTCTCCTGGGCTGGAGCAACTCTCTGTGTTACTTTATAATGTGAATATAGATTCAGCACAGCGACTTTTGTTGCAGGCCAATGCGCCAGCCACCCTTGTGTGTCTCCCCGCTCGCTCCCAGGCGGGGATGGCCGAATAAGTTGAGTGTCCATCTCCCGTTTTGGTAGATCATGTGATTCGAACCCTGGTCGAGTCAAACCAATGACTTAAAAATGTATACTTATCACTTCCTAGGTAGGTGCTCAGCATTATTAGGATAGGGCAAGGACTGGTTGGCTCAGTGTCAGGATAATGTGACTTAGTTGGATATTGGGTTATGGTGCTGGTGGTCTGGTTTCCCAGTGGGGCAACACTATAAAGTCACCATGAGTTCACACTGTCACAAGTCGGCACCCATCTTGATATGACCTTAGATGTTGTAAGGTCGTAAAACTCTAACAACCAACCAACCGGAAGTGACGTGTTACAATGCATGCTGGATCCTCAGTGACTGCAGCCTGCTTCAATCATTAAATGACTGACGATGTGGGTCGGTAGTGGTTAGTGAGGTGGCTGCACTGTGGTGTGGTGGCGCCACCAGTTTGGTTTGGCGAATAATCAGAGAGAAGGATTACATATATTGATCCTTTTATTATTTATACAGTAAAACCTTTCTAAATCGACCGACCATGGGATCGACTTTAAATGGTCCATTTAGGGAGGTGGTCGGTTTATGTTTTTTTTGTTATCGTTACAATGGTATTGTGTGTTCGAAATAAAGTGATCGATATAGGGGTCGATCTATGGAGGTGGTTGGTTAAATAAAACATGCCATATTGTTTTCAATAGCGGTATTAGTAAATAACAATTATTTAATAGCAATAATAATATTAACGAAATTCAACAACCCACCCCATATTTGACTTACCCCCCCTCCCTCCCTCAACCCGTCCCACCCAAACCCCAAGCAAACCCCACCCAAAATATGAACACAAAGTCCACCCTTACACAATTCTAAGCAATATAATATTTAGCATTTCAATTTGTCGGGGTCTCGGCCAAAGGAGAAAGCCGTCGCATACTAATTAATATAAACAATCCATACAGAAAAAGAGTATGTGCTACACTCATCGCATCACTGTACAATGAGAGTTAAACCACGCCCATAGATTTCTAGTACATTGGCATCTAAGGTACACATAATTGGACCTTCAATGCTGTGAAGATCTCCTCGTCCACTGAAGGCTTCTAGCTTGGTTCTGTATGACTATTTTCTGTGTGTGTACACTAGTTGTTTAAGCAGGGGAAATTTCAATAGCGTACAGTTGGACTTCCTCATTCAACTGCTCCTTCCTTGCCCTATCCTAGTAATGCCGAGCGCCAAGCTAGGTAACGACAAGCATTAATTTTTTAAGTCATTGGTTTGACTCAGACAAGGTTCGAACCCGGGGGGTTCGAATCCCATGTCCTACCACCACAAGAGGCGGACGCTCAACTCATTCGGCCATCGGGTCTGGCATATGAGCGGATGTTTCGGATTACTAGAATAAGCTTCAATCGACATGCCAAGAGCCAGGTCTTATTCAGTGACCCCCCCACCCCCCACCCTCCCAGCCACACTCCAACTCCCTTGTATTGGAATGTGTCCAATTGCAACCGTGGAGTTGTGTGAAAACGAGGCTCGGGCAGTGGGCGTAATAGGCCTGGTCACGTGACCGGCCATTATATACGATATAGAATCAATAATGACGCCTTATAGGGGGATATGTATAATCGATATTAAATGCTCTCCGACCCCCCCCCCCCCACCCACCCACCCATATAACCATTTACACTCTAAATATTCATGACTATAACTATCGAAATGTCTTATTCCAGTTTCTATTTTTCTAATGGGAGTTGGATTTAGTCGTTTTAAAATTTGGTCACCAAAAGGTGATCTTAACTTGATTTCCCTGTATGAAGCAAACAGAGTTAAGATACGCAATGAAAGAAAGGACGGAAAGAAAGTAAGAAAGAAAGACAGGACGTAAGAAAGAAGGAAAGGAACGCACATATTCAGATATTGACTTCCTTACAGTGTGAGGTTTACGCAGGTAAATGTTTCACCGAGTACTCTGGTAGTGGCTCACAGTTTGTTTCAGCGTCTTGAGTTGGTTGGTTGTTGGAGTTTTACATCCTGGTAACATCTAAGGTCATAACAATATGTGTACCGACGTGTGACAGTGTGCACTCATGGTGACTTTATAGTGCTGCTCGACTGGGAAATCAGGTCAGTGGCACCATGACCCAATATCCCAATCAGTCATATTATCCTGACTGAGCTAACCAGTCCTTGACCTATCCTATTAATGCCGAGCACCAGGCTAGGAAGCGACAAGTATTTATTTCATAAGTCATTGGTGTAACTCGACCAGGGTTCGAACCCGTGGGTTCGAATCCGACGATCCACCAAATCGGGAGACGGTTCAGATGTTATGTGAACATCTGTGGGAGAGTGTTTATCAAAGTACAGAACTGGCAGAATTCTGATCCATATCCAGCAGCTTTGCAGTGGGTCGTATACTTGCAGTGAATTTAACTTGGTAACCTTTTGTTATTGTTTTTCTTCCGTGATCATTTGTTTATTCTGCTCATAATGAGTGCATGCACTTGATTTCCCCGTCATCCAGTGTTCATGATCTATCCGGATCGTCCTTTATAAATAATTCCTGTAAACTTGTTTGTAGTGTAAAGTCGGGGAGTTACCAATTTTTTCATTTTGGTTTTCGTTTATATTTTTGTACATAGTCAACATTTGTAATACTTTGTACCCATGCGATCAGTGTTTTAATCTAGATAATTATGCTATGTTTTTTGTTTTTGTTTTTGTCACACCATTGAAGGTTAGGTTTGTGCATAATTTGTATGAGTTTCAGGTACTCCATTTTCTTTGTTGTTGTTTTCAGCCCATTCTGCTTTAGAGACGCCTTTCATTTCATCTGCATGTCTTGCCCGACATTTAAGTGATCAGTAATTGCTTAGTATGCCATCTCCTATTGGTTTGTGATGTTTTATGGATTGGTTACTGTTTATCTTTGATCTTAGTACATATTTCTTTATCTAGATCTCACTTCAAGTCTCACTTCACTGTTACAGTATTCAGGGATGAAAGATCTCCGCGATTTCGCGGATTTCAGGGATTTTTCAAACCCGCAGCACGATTAACGTATAGGCTCTACTGTTTTACGCTGCCCCACCATCAGCATGTACTAATATGTAGTGCAGACGGTGCAGCACTATCAGCGTATACTACTAATACATCCTTCAAATGGCGCAGCACTATCAGCGTATACCAATATATATGAAAACTAACTTCCGGGAATTTTCAGCGATTCCCTGACAATGCAAGACCTATAGGAGAATATCAGCATTACCCCTTTATTTCTCGGAGACCACTTTCATCCCTGAGTATTAGGCATTTATGCTGAATCAAAGTTGAATTAATGCTATTATATTCGACATACATACATATATATTATATACAAACACACTGCCAAGTTTTTCCACCATCATGTCCAACCTGAGAGATTATTTACCTTAACAATTATTTGCTTTTGCGAAACAGCGAGCTGCTTATGTTGAAGTTGAAAGTGTTTGTTTATTTTCTTCTGATGGTAAATACATCTATTTTTTGTGTTTGGTAAATAGTGTTTATTTGTTTGAACATAGATTTTGTCAGCTCCGAAGTACTGGTCTTCAAGCCATCAAAACAATCGTATTTTGTTTGTACATAGTGATGAGGGCGTGGACTGTGCTGTATTGTGTACAACACACTTCACTTTAGTACTATACAATGAAATGGGAAGCAGCCCATGCTGCTTAGTGTAGAGCATAGGCACTCCATATAGTGCAGACATGAGTTGCCTGTGCTGAGATATATACAGCAAGGCAGATTAAATGAATATTTTATGATAATTGTTCCATAATATTCTTTGGTTGGATAGCAGTTAGTTTTTCGTTTTAGCAGTCGTCCATGTTTTGCTTTTTTTCATGTGGTATGCACCTTGGGGTTCAACAATGTGCGTCATATTGGGTGGTAATATCCAGTAGTATTAGTGTTTTTTGTTGTTGTGTTTTCTCTGACCAATACTTGTTTTTCAATGCCAGGGAACTGCTCTTTCAACCATAGTTGGTACAGATATTTCCACTTTTAAAAAGGGCTTAGTACAATAGAAAAAATAATTGTGAACACCACGGTTTCTCATAGATATGGTAGCCATATGGCCTTTGCTGCCGATTAGGAGTTAAGCAATCATCAATCAATCGACCAATCATATATATGATCAGCTAGCCTTAGTGTAACCATAGGGATAGTCATGAGCCATTGCCTCAGAGAGGTAGGTCTAGAAAAGTGATATTAGCGAGAGGTAAATACAAGTTATTTACACAATTATACAAGTTCTCAACAGTTTATTGTGTTAATGGACGAAATTGTTGTCAACATATTTTGCTTATTTATACATCTATTTTTGGGGGGTTAGGGAATGAGAACTACAGTGTACAGGTTGTCATGCAAGTTGAGTGGCATATAATGTAATGATAAGCAACTATAGAGCATTGGTTGCCATGCAAGTTAAGTATCATGTAATGTAATGATAAGCAATAGTCTGGACTGATATCTTAGGCAAGGAGCCACATAGACAGGTAGGCATGCATATAGTGATTGCATCATGGAACCTAGATAGTGTAATGGTTAGGACACTAGCCCTGGAATGGCAATAAGTGTGGTTCGAATACTGCTCTAGGTGCAATATTTCCAATTGGCAAAGGCCCTCATGACAATACTATTAGCTTGGAATTTTCTTATTTCATATATATATATATTATAATACCTACATTTAATTAAATACCGTCCTGATATGACCTTAGGTGTTGCCAGGACATAAAACTCCAACAACCAACCAATTTAATTAAATAAACATGCGCGTCTACAAAAAAAGTGGCATACAAATAACATAGGTAGTGGCGCATTCTCTGACTTTATCTAAGTCATAGCATAACTAGGGGGGCCAGGCATGACTCTGAATAATAGCCAAACAAACTGTACGTTCGAATGCAATGTTATCTCACGTGACCTTCTGTGGCTTTCTAAACCTCATTGCTTTTCAGCCATCGAGATCAGCGAGGAGAACCTGGAGGACCTGCTCGCCTACGATGACATCTTCGTTGATTACTTCAATGCCTTCCTCGCCCTGCCCGTAAGTCACTGTCCATACAAATAGTCTTTATTCACGCGCTGCCTCGTCTGATCGAAAACGAGGCTACTGCATCCTTTACTCGTGTGTTTACAGCGCAATGACGTTATCTTGGTTCTTGGAGTTTTACATCCTGTCAACATCTAATGTCATATCAGGATGGGTACTGACTTTTGACAGTGCACACTCATGGCAACTGTATAGTGCTGCCCCACCGGGAGACTAATCCACCAGCACCATGACCTGACATCCCACTCAGTCACATTATCCTGACACTGAGTCAACCAGTCCTTGTCCTATTCTAATAATACAGAGTGCCTTGCTAGGAAGTGACAAGTATACATTTTTAAGTCATTGGTTTCATTCGACCAGGGTTCGAACCTGTCCCACGATCTACCAAAACAGATGGAGGGTCAACTGATTCGGTCATCCTATCTGGTTTTGAGAGTAAATAACTGGTCATTCTATTTCTAGTCCATATCTAGTACCTTTACCAGATGCAGTGGCTGAATCGGTTAGAGTGTGGGCTCCCCGTATGGAGCCGAGTCAAACCAATGACTTACAAAACTTATACTTGTCGCTACCTAGCCTGACGCTCAGCATTACTAGGATAGGGCACGGACTGGTTAGCTCTATGTCATGATAATGTAACTGAGTGGGATATGTGGTCTCCCAATGGCACTATGACCCTATGAAGTTGCCATGAGTGTGCACTGTCACAAGTCGGTACCCGACCTGATATTACCTTAGATGTTGCCAGGGTGTAAAACCCCAACAATAATAACAATGACAAAATCCAGTGCCTTTAGTTATGTAAAACTGAACTGGTAATTAATTCAACTACCGTTTTGCTCCCGGTCCTGATATGACCTTAGATGTTGCCAGGACGTGAAACTCCAACAACCACCTGCTTCTCTCTTTTCCCGCTAGGTGTTCCCCCAGCCTCTGTTCTATAACCGCCTCACGTCGCTGTTTGACGAGGTCCCTACCCATGGTTCTATGCGCATGGGCAGTGGAGCCTTCTCCCCGCCGCCATACGGCGCCACTGACGAGGAACGCGAACGCATGCTGCAATGGGCAAAGGAAGAACGTCTGCCCAGATTCCTCAAGTAAGTAGCATAACAGCCCTCTAGTGGCAGTGGATAGAACTAGTTGTTGTTTGTAGACGATGCCTCAAACCATAGTTGTTGTTGTTGTTGTTGTTGAAGATTTATACTGCCTATCATGGATAAGCCTGAATAGGCTTGTTTTCACCATTAGACAGTTTGTCAATAGAAAGCCCGAGCCTACACTTTTACCGACCCAAGGGATTTTTAACCTCCCACACCACATTGACATGGTATGAGAGCAACCGGCCTTTGATGACGTTGTAAGTTATACACAGCGGTGGAAATCCAAATTGGCAGAGATGGGGGCACAGGGAACTAGAAGCTAATAAAAAAACTCTAGGAAAATAGAATAGAAATATCACGTGATTATTTTGATGCATCGCCTTCATAAATCGAAGCAGGCAGGCAAACATACAGGCAGTCATACAGGCAAGCAGGCAGGCAGTCATACATGCAGCCATACATGCGGGCAGACAGTCAGACAGGCAGGCATACATTCATATAGGCAGGCAGACAAACAGGCTTGCAGACAGACAGGCAGTCATATAGTCAGGCAGGCAGTCATATAGTCAGGCAGGCAGTCATATAGTCAGGCAGGCAGTCATATAGTCAGGCAGGCAGTCATACAGGCAGGCATACAGTCATATAGGCAGGCATACATTCTTATAGGCAGGCAGACAAACATACAGACAAACAGGCAGACAGTCAGTCATACATGCAGGCAGACAGTCATACAGGCAAGCATATATTCATATAGGCAGGCAGAAAAACAGGCAGGCAGGCAGTCATACATGCAAGCAGGCAAACAGACATATATGTAGACAGGCAAGCAGGCAGTCATACAGGCAGGCATACATTCATACAGGCAGGCATCCAAACATGCAGGCAGACAGTCATACAGGCAGGCATACATTCATATAGGCAGTCAGACAAACAGGCGGACAAACAGGCAGGCAGTCATGCATGCAAGCAGGCAAACAAAGATACACGCAGGCAGTCATATAGTCAGGCAGGCAGTCATAGTACTACACAAAGGCAAAGACCCTATAACAGTGTTACATGGTCTTTGACAAGGAGTACGACTGATAGTACACGGGCGCCACCTAGCGTTATCTCAGCAAGCCCCATCGACTTGGTGGTTGAATATGGCCTTTGCAGACAGCAAAGGCCATATTCACAGCGAAAATATTGATTGTGATAAATAGTATATTTAATAATAATTAAATATTGTTTTATTTGAATTCTTTATCACATTGTTTACCTAATTGATAAACACATACAGAGTGCAGCTAGTCGTTGATGCCAAAATCAATATTCTCTGCATTTAGGTCTAAATAATTCTAAGAATAAATCATTTTAAATTTAGATCTAGATGCGTCTAGATTTACTACTTTGCTTACTCGTTACCACGGACACGTCCATCTGCAGATTCTCATTGAGGTCTATTGTGGCTGGATTTGTATAAAAGAAATGTCAGCGCAGTTTATTCCCCCCTTCTAATATGGCGCCCTCTGGTGTTAAGTGGGCTAACCAGTTTTTAGGCTGCATGGTCTCAGAACCTGGTTAGAACTGTGGCAAGTGAGTCAGTCCAGTGTATCTGACACGGCGCCCTCACTAGATTAAATATTCGCCCCTACACAGAGCAGGGGTGAATGACAACCCACTCTAAAAACGAGCGATATTGTTTGTTGTATCAATCAACCAATCAGAGAAGATGAGCTCCTGGTTCCGTCATCCAATGCTTATCTATATTGGCATAGAGTTGATGAAATGAGAGAATGCAAAAAAGATAAGATGGCGATTCCAGAATGTTCTCAATTTGACTCTTATATATTTGGGGGGGGGGTGCTTTTCGAATCAAAAGTAGCCGGTAAATATGAAGAAGTATGTGAAGAACATATTTTGCTTCTTTGATTAATAACCTTTTGATATGACCTTAGATGTTGCTAGGACGTAAAACAACAACAAACAAACAAACAAACTTGATTAATAAATTATGTCTTTATTTCATTTACCCAGCCTTTTGCCACTTTTTCTAATGGGTTGTTCTTCACGGCTACTGTAGTTATGGGGTGCCTCGTTTATCTATGCCACCACAAGTCAGAAGTAACAAAATATAGAAGAATCCTGTTATTTATCTGTATGCCTCTCTCTATCTCATATTTACAACGACCGGGCACGGTGGCCGAATCAGTAGAGCACAACCTCGCGTGCGGAATATCGCGAGTTCGCGAGTTCGGTTCCCGGTCGAGTCAAACCAATGACTTAAAAATTGATACTTGTCGCTTCCTAGCCTGGTGCTCGGCATTATTAGGATAGGACAAGGGCTGGTTAGCTCGGTGTCAGGATCATGTGACTGAGTGGGATATCGGGTCATGGTGCTGGCGGCCTGATTTCCCAGTGGGGCAGCACTATAAAAATCGCCATGAGTGCATACTGTCAGAATTTGGTACCTGTCCTGATATGACCTTAGATGTTGCTAGGACATAAAACAACAAACAAAACAAAACAATGTTTACAACGACGTGGTTGTTCTATTTAATGTTTAATCAGGCCAATAGCTACTACACTCGTTCGTGTCATATGATCCGTTATCTGATTATAAATCACATATACTGAAAGCGTTATATTGTACCTACCTGATACCGTACCTACCTGACCAGATGAGATGGCTGAATGAGTTGAGCGTCGTCTCCCGTTTTGGTAGATCATGGGATTCGAACGCATGGGCGAACCCTGGTCGAGTCAAACCAAGGACTTTAAAATTGATAATTGTCACTTCCTAGCCAGGCGCTCGGCATTATTAGGATAGGGCAAGGACTGGTTGGCTTAGTGTCAGGATAATGTGACTCAGATATCAGGTCAGGGTGCTGGCGACCTTATCTCCCAGTGGAGCAGCACTATGAAGTTGCCATGAATGTGCAGTGTCACACGTCGGTACCCCTCCTGATATGACCTTAGATATTGCCAAGATGTAAACCTCCAACAACCAACCGTACCTACCCTTTAGCCCGCCACCCACTGACCAGTGGTGCCATTTGTAGTCTGTTCTGTCATTTCCAATTCACTGGCTTCCACTTTCGTTCGGAGCATAATACTTTAAAGTTGCAGAGTGCGATGGTTTTGAGTTTCTACAATATTTTATGTTAAGGCCCTGTCACACATCAGCGGATTGGGGGAAACTGAAAGAAACCGAACAAAGTCTGTTGATATCTGGCAAAGTGCATATCCGTTGATATCCGTTAATATCCGGCCCATTCTGTTAGAAGTTTTGAACATGCACAAAACTTGGAACGGATGCCACCGGATTGACGTCTACGGTTCTTGTCCGGCTTGAGTTCGTTTCGTCCATTGGCTGTCCGTTCATGTCCGTTTCATGTCCATTTCATGTCCGTTATTAGACCCGATATCGCAACACTTTGACACATTTGAATACATTTTGATACTTATCACGCCTGAACGCCACTGAATTCTCTCCGTTGGTCAATCCGGCATAGTGTGATAGGCACTTTAGCTTGATGTAACTGTTATATTAAATGTGTCACTTTGGCGATATTTGAAGTCAAAATGTGCAACATTATTTTTGGCAAAGACTTCAAAATTCTGTCACCGCAGGCCTCAGCTGTAACATGTTCTATTAAATAGGCTTAATAATATCTCCTTCTATGGAACAACAAATGCGTAATAAATGCATCAGTATCTAAGTTGGACAGATAGGATCAAATCTAAAGGCCCTGTCACACCTTACCGGACTGGAGAACCGGACACTGTCTGGTACTGTATGGCGATGTCCGGTACATGTCCGGTACCCATCCGGCGGTGTCCAGCGGTGTCCGGTACAAGTTTTGAACATGCACAAAACTTCTACCGGACACTGCCGGACTGACATGTCCGGTTGGTGTCCAGTATGTCCGGTACCCATCCGTACATGTCCGGTACCCATCCGTTGGTGTCCGTTTTGTCCGGTACCCATCCGTTACGTGTCCGGTTCTCATCGGGTACTCGTCCGGTACATGTATGGTACATGTACGGTACTTGTCTGGTCGCCCGGTGCCAATTGACCCAATTCCGCTCCATTTCGATACATTTCGATACATTTTGTCCCCGGAAAGCACCGGACTAGACAATTCTTTGTCCAGTGGTCTCCAGTGCTCAGTCCGGTGAGGTGTGACAATGGCTTTAAGGAAGTGTTTTGGCTTAGAAAAATTGGTGCTTTCATCGGACTATGCAGCTTTAACTCTGCCTCAGTTGTGTTTGTTTGCTTGTTGGTGTCTTATGTCCTAGCAACATCTAAGATCATATCAGGACCGGTACCGACTTGTGAGAGGGCGCACTCATAGCGACTTTATAGTACTGCCCAACTGGGAAACAGGACTACTGGTACAGTGACCCGTTATACCACTAAATGGATAGTAAACACCGCTAGGATACAACAAGTATACATTTGGTAAACCATTGGAGTGTTTCAGTTGATGTTATTACATGCATAATTCCTTTCATACCTGGCATGATGCGGTGGCCCGACCTGATATGACCTTAGATGTTGCTTGGACGTAAAACAACAACAAACAAACAAAATGATGTGGTGGCCGAATTGGTAGAGTTTAGGCTTCCATGCGGAAAGTTTCGCGTTCGATTCCCAGTCGAGTCAAACCAATGACGTACAAAATTGATAATTGTCACTACCTAGCCTGGCACTTGTCATTACTAGGATAGGGAAAGGAATGGTTAGCTCAGTATCGGGATAATGTGACTTAGTGGGAAATTGGGTCATGTCACCAGCAGCCTAATCTCCCAGTGCGGCAGCACTATGAAGTCACCATGAGTGTGCATTGTCACAAGTTGGTACCCATCCTGATATGACATTAGATGTTGCCAGGACGTAAAACTCCCAACAGCCAACCAACTGAGTGGGGACTGGTGTCATGGTACCAGCAATGTGATTTCCCAGTGGGGCAGCACTATGAAGGCACCATGAGTGCGCACTGTCACAAGTCGGTACCCGTCCTGATATGACCTCAGATGTTGCCAGGGCGTAAAGCTCTAACAAACAAACACACCTTCATTACCTGAATTCTCTTTCCAATTAGTGGGACCAAGTGGTCCTTAGCCGCTGCCGTATTGGCCACTCGTGGCTTACACATGCTTTTCTGCTCAAGGGGGAACCTCCCCCTGAATGTATTGGGTGTCAGTCCCCGCTGACACTCAAACACATTTTACTAAGTTGCGTTGATTTTTTGGCCCTGCGCCAACGGTTCTACACTGCAGACAGTATGCATGACCTTTTTACTAAGGTAAAACAGGAAAACATTTTAGCCTTTTTGAGGGCAGCTGGACTGTACCACCTCATATAGTTTACTAAATAGATTCTATCAATTATTAATAAAACTTTTCTTTTTCTATGGGAATTTGTTTCCCTTGACCACAAATATATGATTGTGAGCTTTCTAATTTAATCAGTATCTATTGGCACATAATTGATTGTCTGCTTTTACATGTAAAAGCGATGGTTTGAACAAAAGACAAACATTTCTCGCCGTGAATATGGCCTATGCTGCCGACACGGCGTAAAGCAACCACCAATCAATCAATCAATCTTTCCAATTAACGCCATTGAAAGTACAAATGCGTTATTTCTTGCAACAACCCTACAACAATCTGCCCCTTCCTCCATCTCTCCTCCCCCCTCCCCACCACCACCACCACCACCACCACCATCAAAACATGACGCCAGGACCCGGCTGTTCCGGGAGCTGAAGCTGAACAAGCTGCTGCTGCGGGCGCTGGACGACCGGTGCTCGGCGGCCCGCGGGTCCGGCCACCCGACACTCCGGGGCTACTCCCGGCAGACGGAGACCTGCGCCTCCAGCCTCAGTAACTCCGCCCCCAACTCGGCAACCAGCGTCACGGGCCCGGAGGACGCTACCCCCTCCTGGGGCATCGACCAACGGGCACTCCTCTTCCGGTACCAGCGACCCGGAAGTCGCGCCATCAGCCTCCCGCCGCGGCTCTGTCGTGAGTATGCCTTTGGTTGTGTTTAAAAAATAAAATAAAATTTAATTCTTAAATTTTTTTTATTGGGGTCATAACAATATTTAAAGTTGCATAGTGCGATGGTTTTGTGTTTCTGTCATTTTCTGAGATAAATATATTAAATTGATTGTTGGAATCTACCTTACGTTACTTTGAAGTAGCTTTTAATTGAAATGGATAATCTTTGAGATATTTGAAGTGCAAATATGTACAATTAATTTGTTGGCAAGCACACCAAAAACTGTGACATCATAGATTCATAGGCTTCAACAGTAACAGATTCTATTAAATTGACTCAGCATACCCTTCTATGCGGCAACAAATGCTTAAAGTTGCAAAGTTTTCAAAACCAAACAATTATCTAGATTTGATTTTTGCATATCTAACTTAGATACTGATGCACTTATTGAACATTTGTTTCTGCATAGAATGGAATACTGAGTCAATTTAACAGAACCTGTTACTGCAGAAGTCTATGGTGTCAGAGTTTTGGCAAGCTTGCCAAAACTAATTTTCCATGGTTGCGCTTCAAGTATCTCAAAAGTTTAACATTTAAAATAAAAGTAACTTTACACTAATGTAAAGTAGATACTCATGATCAATCTAATATATTTATCTCAGAAATATTCCAGAAACTCAAAACCATCGGACTATGCAACTTTAATAAGTGTGTCAGTATCTAAGTTAGATATGTAGAATCAAACCTAGATAATTGTATCGATTTTGAAAATTTGATGCTTCATCGGACTATGCAGCTTTAAATTATAGCTTAATGTCATAGCCAAACTGATCCCTAACTGATTTGTAAATTGTAGCAGAGCGCACACTCATGACGGCTGAACTTTTTTGTCCATAGTTCCCCCCCCCCCTCTCAACCCCCTCAATAGGATATGCTGCCACCACGTGTTATAACCGATATTGCACCAATTTAGTCATGTTACTTTGACACACAACACCCAACAGGTATTTGTCCTATCCTAGTAATGCCAAGCCGTAGGCAAGGTATGGAGGGACCAATACCCACTTTAGTAAATGTTTGGTTTGACTCGGCCTGGGATTGAGTTGAGTGCCCACCTTCTGTTTTGGAAGGTCATGGGATTCGAACTCTGGTGGAGTCAAACCAATGACTTACAAGATTATACTCGTCACTACCTAGCCTGCCACTTAGCATTACTAGGAGAGGGCAATGAGCAGTGGAATGGGGCTAGGTAGCGAAAAGTATCAATTATGTGAGTCATTACTTTGACTCGAACCCACGACCTATCGCAAAGGAAGCCAGTTAGTGCTTTTAGCCATTCAGCCATTCCCGCCTGGTCACTAGCGATCTCACTTTATCTGTAAACATCGTAAGAGCCACATTTCTCTGTTATTATCATTACTTGTAAATGCCATATTCAGTTTTAAATGCTTATTCTTCGTCTGTGAAATTAGCAGGAATAAAATAATCTATTCAGTATTTCTTTTTACAATGCTACTTGATATAATCTGTATTGATATGGTTATGCATTTTTGACTAATTCTTCCTGCCTTTCTCTCTCTCTCTATCTCTTTTTTAAACAATGGTACCAGATGATTTTGAGCGTAAGATCAGTTAGTACTTGTTAATAAATATGTGATTTGAAAGTGCTGTTTGTATGAATTTGCATGACACACCTTGTGTTGTGACTACATAGCAATAATACAAATGAAATATAATAAGCAATATTTGTCTTTATTAAGCTGTCGCCCAATTTCTAGTGGATCCTTAATTCTTAGCATTGATCTTTAAGCATATACCTGACAACCTAAACAAATCCTTAATATTCATTACGATACTGTAAAAGATACATTGCATGCATACTCAATTATTTATTTTATTATTATCTAACTGCGTTGTGGTGTTAAAAGTTAGTAAGACATTTTTTTATGGTATTCGTGTGAACCAAGATTGTGAATGTATATAAGTCACAGCAAACACCTCTTATCCGTTTATACCTTAATGCACTCTAACTCCATTTCTTTGCTGAAAGTTAGTCTATTATTATCTTTATAATGTCATTGTGACCCAAATGTGTAAATCTTTATATGTTACAACAACAACTTTAATGATTTACCCTCTGATTCGGATTTTAAACAGACGGCAGAACTGGAAGTTTATTAACTTGTAATTATTCAAGAACAATAACGTATCAAATCAAGTGAAAAATTCATCGAGTGGATATATAGTTCATCATCAAGTTAGTGTCCTTCAGACAGACTCGGAAGCTCGGGTTGATGGATAGTGGTGGGCGGGGGGGGGGGGGGGGATGATTCAAAATAGGGGGAGACGGAAGGCAAAGGAAGTTTATTCCTGCTAAGAAGAATCCCCAAGACATAGGCAGGTACACCCAGGTAACGAAGTAAGAAGTTTGAATAAGTCTAAAAATGTATAAAAGTCAGGTGGGTGGTTAAAGTTTGTGTTGCGCGCTGAGTTGGAGGAGGAGGAGTGTTGGTGTCAGCAACAGGTTAGTCGGTGGTTCCTGCAATTGGCTATAAGGGGCACTGGCGAGATGGCCCATGATTGCCGAGGCTGATGGGAAGGGAATGGACGGGTTCGTAATTCCAGCCGTGCGGTGCATTGTGGGATGTTAGGTAGCAAAACAAACCCACGCGAAACACATGGCACATGTTGAAACAGTGAGTGTAGCTATGGAATCTGTTAGTTTCAGCACATTTCAGCTCCTGTTTGAAACATAGAATACCAACTAAAAATATTTATATAGAATAAATTAAGGTGTGAATCTTTTATCTAGCATTGCATTTACACAAATCTAATCAGCACATATTATGCCATCTGCATTTAGATCCAAACAAATCTGGTCTCTTGAATAGTGTTAGAACTCTAGCCAGAGTCAGTTTTACTTATTTTATTCACGTTTTAAAAATGTATTTCCTATGGGTAATAACATCTGTAGAGCTAAGAAATGGGTAGGGTTAATCGGCCCTTGGTTATATATTTCTTTGAAACAAGTTTCTGTTAACACATTAGACATTTTGATATTTAGAACAAGAATTAAAAATGGTGATGTGAACATCAGGCTGTAAAGTGACTGATTGTTTTGTGGGGAATTGTATTTTTCTTAGCTCAAAATGCTTATCTATGGCTAGTTGTGTCTTAAATAGATTCATTATATTTATTACATTGCATGCGTACATCCATGTTCATGACAAATTGTTATGTATTTCTATTCATTTTGAATAAAATCGAAGTTTTGCACTGTGCGTATCGGCAAACTCAATGGACGGTGCGTATTTGTTTTGCTGTCGACGCCGTTTTCAGCGCATGCGCAGTCGGAATTACGAACCCATCTATAGACTAGTTCATAATCTCAGCTGCGCGGTGCATTGTGGGATGCGTAAAAGCAAAACAAACCAGCGTATAATTATAATACAGCATATATCTGTATATAGAGAGAAATATTTGTACCAAAACAAAAAAAAATCTCCAATCGCCCCCACAGTGCCCACCTCAGCGTCACTCTCCACGCCGGGCCTTCTGCAGGCCGGTGGCGACCCCTGGCGTCAAGTTAGTGGCGGCGGCGGCCGACGTAAACATCCAGTGACGCAGGCGCCAAGCGCACTTCGCGGCACCAGCGAAGCCGTACTTGTTTCTGACGTCACCTTCGGGCCTACTCGTGACGTCACATTTGACGACAATGCAGAGATGTTCGGTTCGGAACATCAAACAGGTGAAGGAGGCGTCATTGTTGTTTCCACACCACGTACCTCAGGGAACATGCGCAGACTGCGCCGTAGCTAGATAAAAGATTCACCCCATACTTGCTGTACTTAGGGGGTGAAGAACAACCCATTAAAAAAGGTGGCGAAAGGCTGGGTAAATGCAATGAGCAGATACATTCTTAATTTAAGAAGCAAAATATATTCTTCACATATAGCTTAATATTTACCCGCTACTTTTGATTTTAGAAAGATAATAAAACATTGAGTTTAATAGACTTTAAAAGACAAATCAACTGCGTTCTATGGTCGCCATCTTGCTTTTTGTATTATCTCCCCATTTCACCAACTCTATCTTGATAATTATCCATTTGATACTGGAACCAGGAATTCCACTTCCTGTTCCATATAAAAACAATTTTCTCCCGTATTTAGACTGTTCTTATTCACCCCTACTGTGCAGAACAGTCAAATATTATTTCTACCCCATAGCTTGATTTTGCTTATTCCTTGACACGGAAGTCAGTTCTGTATATATATTATATTTTTAATTCTGTCAATGAGTCAGCTAGATAAAATATTCACCCATACACATAGAGGTGAATGACTGCAATATCTAAATCCAAGGAAAACTGCTTTGGTATACACACGATGTGGAGCTCCTGGTTCCAGTGTCCATTGTTTATTTTTATTGGACTTGAGTTGGTGAAATTTGAGAGAATGGTGGCTACTGAACGCTCTCGATTTGACTTTTAAAGTCTATTGATCTACATGATTTCATAAAGTCTTCATCCAAAAGTCATGGGCTGCGATAGATAATTTGTTGAACCATATATTTAGCACATTAGATTGCAAAACGATGTGGTTATTTCCATGACCCAGCCTTCCGGTATTTCTTGATAGCTCAAATCATTCGGCTCAATCAGCCATCCTGTCTACTCATGTTACATATAACATGTACAATTTCCATCCCCCTCATGTCACCCCGACTTCCATAATGCACCTAGTAACTATGTTCATTTGGAGTGACTCCAACTTGAGCACACCCAGATCGGCGGGTTTTCATGCTATAATAGTGATCCCCTCCTCTTCCCCCAACTCCACAATGGAAAATTATGCCAATTGTAACACCAGGGGTTCAACGCTATGTAAAACAGCGCTGCGAACATTTATTTTGCTGCCCTGTCTATGTTCGATATGTAAGTTCAAATACAGATCAGTGTGGATTGCTTTTGACAATTTGATGCTTTTATCTTACTATGTAACTTAAGAAGATAATGTGCTACCCTCGCCCTGAATATGGCTTATGCTGCCGACACGGGGTAAAGAAGCCACCAATCAATCAATCAATCATGTCTACTTACGTCCTACCTGCAGATGCTGCAGCCAAGCCTAACTCTGGGGCTTCAGCCAGTAAGACCAGCGCCACCAGGCGGAGTGTTCAACAGGTGTCTCTAGCAACGGATAAGGACAGTACCAAGTAAGCGTCTTTAAATATGTGGTCCTTTAATAGTCGATTAAATTCAGCAGCGTCTGTCAGTATGAATGAATACTTCAAGGATATCGCTCCGCTCCAAACCCCATTCCACCCATTATGTGAGGACCAGACGAGATGGCCTAATGAGTTGGGCGTCCGTCTCCCGTTTTGGGACATCGTGGGATTCCAACCCATGAGTCCGAATCCTGGTAAAGTCAAACCAATGATTTAAAAATGTATACTTGTCGCTTCCTAGCCAGGCACTTGGCATTATTAGGATAGGAAAAGGACTGGTTGGCTCAGTGTCAGGATAATATGAATCTGTGGGATATCAGGTCATGGTGCTGGCAGCCTGGTCTCCCAGTGGGAAGCTCGCCATGAGTACACACTGTCACAAGCCGGTACCTGTTCTGATATGACCTTGGATATTGCCAGGACATGAAGTACTAACAACCAACCAATAAATCCATTATGTGACATTCTAGACCAGTCAGGTACCTCTAGCACTACTCGGCGGATGCATTTGACACTATAGTCTCTGGTATGTCAGTGAGGCACTCATTTCCTACTGATGTGCATGTTGGATATATTCAATAACCAAAGCTCCTGTAGCTATGACCCAGATTCTTATCTTGTTATGGCCATGTGACATAGGCTGACCTACTAATGTAGGTAGCCTCCTGGAGCCTGACATGGTACTTAGAATGAGGGAAACACTAATGAGGTCACAAGGTTGACCTAATTGATTAGTGGCCTCCCTGCTTAATGGCTTACTCTAAGTACTTGTCCAAAGGGAGGGCATCATAAATTCACAAGTTATTCTTTCTATGCTGTCCTAAATCATTAGTTAATACATTAGTATCAACGTAGAAGATATATGGTTAAATGTGTGTAATTGCTTTAGTTTTTGTTGTTGTTCAAGTGTTTTTATTCCTCTGAATAACATGTCAATGCTAATGCAGTTGTCTTCCAGCCCTAATGACAATTACTACTACACAGTAAACAAATATACAACAATATAGAGAGACAATTACAAGACAATAAACAAAGCATCGATAGGAATAACAAGATAAGAGAGAAAAAAGGATATGGGGAGGTAACTAACTATGTTAGACTAGTATTGTAAGTCTTAGTAGGGGGGCACAACTGATTATCTTTATAGAGGTGACATGCTGGTTGAAAGGGTGATGATGGGATGTAGGGTGGGTCTTTGTGTTTGAACTGTACTGGTCTTTATGATAATCTCAGGTGGGGCCTATTGAGTGAGTAAGAAGGTTAATAGTGTTTAATCATGTACCTCAGTAGGATCCAACAAGAAGTATTTCCCGACTCATTCAGTTGGTAGGTGGGGAATTTGGTCTAGTTGGCCACTACTAGTTGAGTGTATGGTTGGGGGGAGGGGGAGAGGGGGACAAGGAAAGGGATGGCAAAACTGACCCCAATGGTTTTGAAAATGTTCCATCAGACCATGCAGCTTTAGCACGCCCTTACAAGACTATTAACATGCCATTTATACAAACCAAGCCTTGGTCTAACCCTGGGCTATGCCTCCATTGTTGCCATAGCGACCCGGATGAGGGCGAGCGACATCCGCAATCCGCCGCATACAGCGACTTCGACGTCGTGTTTGGGGAGGACGAGCCTGAGGTCATGGAGGGTGAGGTGAGAACTAAATGGACTAACACAAAATATAGTCCCGGCTGGATTGTGGACTGTTTGCAATCTACAAACAGTTACAAGCCATAAACAATAAGCAAGAAAACCAAAATTATCACTAAAAACAAAATTCAGATTTAAATCAAATCGGATTGGCGCTGCCCAGCGGTGAAAACAAGTGTTAAAACACTTATCCGTTATGAGCAGGGTAAATAAATTCCTCACTAAGAGAAAAAGAGATATACTTTCACTGTTATTTGTAGGTGATAATTTTAACTAGCATAGTATATATATGTATTGTTAAGTACACAATTTTATAAAGAGGGAAGCTATCATAAAATTACAATAGAGTTAGTATTTATTATTTGTTGTACATTATTTGATTAAGTATAGGAAATTTCAATCGCAGACAATTGGTCTTCCTCATTCCACTGCTCCTAGCGCTATCCTAGTAATGCCAAATGGCATACTACGTAGCAATAAGTGTAATTTTTTAAGGCATTGATTTAACTCGGACAGGATTTGAACTTGTTGTTTCGAATCCCATGACCTAACATACCTGGAACTCGTTTGGCCGTTCCTCCTGGTTGTTATGAATTTAAGTACAGATGCACTTGTTGCCTATTGCTTTCTGCCAGGTATACGTGGCGTTTGCTGAGGACGTTGTGAGCGACACTCAGACCGAGACGGACGTCAGGCAGCTGGAGGGAAAGCACAAGATGACTCTGCAACAGATGAAGGGGAAAATCCTCGGACAGGTCAGTGCCTTAAAGACGCACTGTCAGGACAGTGCCTTAAAGACGCACTGTCAAGTCAGTGCCTTAAAGAGGTACTGTCAGGTCAGTGCCTTAAAGACGCACTGTCAGGGCAGTGCCTTAAAGATGTGATGTCAGGTCAGTGCCTTAAAGACGCACTGTCAGGTCGGTGCCTTAAAGATGCACTGTCAGGTCAGTGCTTTAAAGATGCACTGTCAGGTCAGTGCCTTAAAGATGCACTGTCAGGTCAGTGCCTTAAAGACGCACTGTCAGGTCGGTGCCTTAAAAATGCACTGTCAGGTCAGTGCCTTAAA
Organism: Branchipolynoe longqiensis; assembly: GCA_030323885.1. Lineage (NCBI taxonomy): Eukaryota > Metazoa > Annelida > Polychaeta > Phyllodocida > Polynoidae > Branchipolynoe > Branchipolynoe longqiensis. Next base: position 92,268 of record JASIRB010002255.1, on the reverse strand, counting down.
GATGCACTGTCAGGTCAGTGCCTTAGAGACGCACTGTCAGGTCAGTGCCTTATAGATGCACTGTCAGGTCAGTGCCTTAAAGATGCACTGTCAGGTCGGTGCCTTAAAAAGGCACTGTCAGGTCAGTGCCTTAAAGATGCACTGTCAGGTCAGTGCCTTAAAGACGCACTGTCAGGTCAGTGCCTTAAAGATGCACTGTCAGGTCAGTGCCTTAAAGATGCACTGTCAGGTCAGTGCCTTAAAGATGCACTGTCAGGTCAGTGCCTTAAAGACGCACTGTCAGGTCAGTGCCTTAAAGATGCACTGTCAGGTCAGTGCCTTAAAGACACACTGTCAGGTCAGTGCCAAAAAGACACACTGTCAGGTCAGTGCCCTAAAGATGCACTGTCAGGTCAGTGCCTTAAAGATGCACTGTCAGGTCAGTGCCTTAAAGATGCACTGTCAGGTCAGTGCCTTAAAGATGCACTGTCTGGTCAGTGCCTTAAAGACACACTGTCAGGTCAGTGCCAAAAAGACGCACTGTCAGGTCAGTGCCTTAAAGACACACTGTCAGGTCGGTCAGTGCCTTAAAGATGCACTGTCAGGTATGTGCCTTAGAGATGCACTGTCAGGTATGTGTCATAAAGATGCAATGTCAGGTCAGTGTCTTCAAGATCCACTGTCAGATCAGTGTCTTTGGTAATATTCAGTGCAAGGCAACCTTTTGTAAGTCCTTAGTTTAGCTCAGTGAGAGATTAAATGAAAACCATGACTTGGCTGTTTAAGTGTAACCTGTTTGTAGTGAATGTCCATTCTTACTGACCTAGTTATTTGCTGCCGTTGCAGTTTGGAGGGCAGCAGAGGTTCTATGAATTCCTGCAGGGCACAGCTGGGGGGCACCTGTACAACTTCTGGGTGGACTGCGAAGAATTCAAGGACACAATGGAGGAGTACAATGAGGTGCAGACCAGCGCGCACAGGAACAGACTCTTCAGGTATTTCACGGGTGGCTTATTCACAGTCAGCGATGAAAGATCTCCGCGATTTCGCGGATTTCCACGATTCTTGATAATCGCCGATTAACTATCATAAAATGGAAAGGATATATATAACAGCAACTGGTCAGTCAGAATCTGGTTCTGACATGACCTTAGGCTAAGATGTTGTCAGGAGATCAAACTCAAACAAGCAGAAGAAGGAACTAGCTAAGTTTCGCCAAAATGTGGGAGGGTCTCATAGGCTTAGCACTGTTAGGGAACAGTGCGGTCAGCCAGATGCAAGTGCATAATTTCAGCGAAAACATGGATATTCTCCCATAGACCTAACACTGTCAGCGAATGACAGACAATTTCCGGAAGTCAGGTTTCATCAATACTCTCCAAGCATTATCCGTGCCATTGACAGGTCAGTACAGGCTATCGTTGGAGAGCGTCCCACTGTCCTTGTGAATGTATTATCGCCCATTCCTTTTTTGTGTGCAATCCGTGATATCATTTATCTTAGAATTTTCATGATATTGGACAATGTAGGAGAATAATTTCTAAGATAATGATGGTAATATTGGAGCAATATTCTGTTTTAGGTGTTCTGGTCTGTTTACAGATACCTAGCCATAAATTTCCGATTTTTTGGGGGGGCAGGTTCCAATTTCATCCCTGCATAATTACCAACATTATCAACAATTGTACAAAGAGCATTGGCCTAGGCCCTAGATGGACGGGCAGCAGCGTAGTCCACTCACGGTGATAATAAATATTTTAATTACAATAGAACAGAAGAAGTGTGTATACATAATACAATGCACCATATATAATGCAGGAATGGTCTTTACTTCGAGACAATAGTTAGTGCTATATTGACTGGCCTGTACCTCTTCCTATGGTAGCTTCATAGGAGGGCGCGCGTTCTCGTCACTTCCGGTTGACGCAGTGAAACCCAGATGACAGCTGCGTTTTTTGTTTTATTTACATAATGCCAAATTTCACTTATTGAGTAAGTATTGCTCCTAAATAACATTATTTCAACAGAATTAGATCATAGCAGTGAATAGATTTGTGCTTTTTCTTTTATTTGCATTCACAATAACACCGCAGATGCAGCAGCGGCCTTAATATCGCTTGGATTTTGGGTTTAATTTGACCGAATTTCACTTATTGAGTAAGTTATATTCCTAAATAACGTTATTTCAATTCCTGAGAGAATATTTATGGTTCTAAATAACAGAATTAGATCGTAGCAGTGAATATATTTGTGCTTTTTGTTTTATTTATATTCGCTTCAATGCTGTGACTGCCATTGTTTTCACCGCCTCGAATAGTTGCTAGGGCACGATGCGCTAAGTACCCGGATGTCTGCACCCTCCTATACTTTAAAATCATGGCATTTGGACAGGGTTTCTCTGTGCTGCTAGCGGATTCGCATGAGTTGTCTCCCAGAGTTCCCCATTGCCGTGATTGAAATTGGTTTGCTAAAAAGACCGATTTTTCTATAATATGTTTTATTGATGGAGTTAATCCATGGGTAGAAGACCTATATACACCCTGGCACTGAAACAAAAAGAAAATTCAGAGGAATTAAATATTTACCCACCCAAAACATTTAACTTTTTTTCTTTAAAAATAAAAATCTCCCCACTAGGGACATTCAGGACAAGTACAAGTTGAAACTGACAGAGGATGCGAAGAAGCAGATTCTGCAGAGCTCTTCGAACACAGCCATGAGCCACACTATCTTCTTGCGCACGCAGTATGACGTACTGCGCAGACTCCGGGCCTACTGGCTGCCTCGCTTCCTGATCCACAAAGAGAGACTAGCAGAGCTCAGGTATATGCTATGGTTTTCTATTCACATAATAAATGCTATAATTAATGGTGAGCAAATTGAGTCAAAGTAATTGTTAAATTTGCAATATGACAGAATAAAAATTAAAACAGATTTCGCCGATAAATATGACCTTTCCTCTAAAAGTCACCATAAATAAATCTAAACTTTTTTGTTCGTTTTCCACTTGGAGGGGTAAATGGTCAAGCAGGAATTAAAAGGACGCTCTTTAATGAGTTTGTAGGGCTCTAAGCAAATAACAAGTATGCGTTGCTATTCATGGCGTTGCGCTGATATAAATTTAGGGTAATACACAATTGTTATAAAATGATGTATGGTTAGTCATCAAGACATGAAACTGATTATACCATTAGTGTGTCATACAAAATATATACTTACACTTATATGTGTATATAAAGTTGGCTACGGCCTAGTATAGAAAAAGACCACAAAGCGAGGAGTGGGGGAAGCCTCAATGAATTGAATATCACATATAAAGTTAGGCTATGTAATACAGAAGAGAAAGAAGACGAGTGTTGGGTCGGACACTTTATTGAGCGTCTAGGACATGCACAATAAAAGGGCATATCGGTAAAGTTTGAAATCAGGAGGCAGAGTGACTGCCCAGGGCAGATATCGCCTGGTGGTGGCGCTCGGGCCCGGCTAGCCGGGGCAAATCCCGGGCAGGTCAGCGATTGGCCAATAATATAAGTAACAAAGTATACAAATAATAAATAATAATGAAACTCCGCCTGTTTTATATTTGCATAATTCATTATACATCCTATAAAGTTAGGCTATGTAATACAGAAGAGAAAGAAGACGAGTGTTGGGTCGGACACTTTATTGAGCCTCTAGGACATGCACAATAAAAGGGCCAAAGGAGAACGCCTACGCGTCTCCCCCCAACCCAACACTCGCATCCTCCGAGCATAGTGCAGCGGCCACCCTCAAGTCCACTTAGGTAGTTCAGGATTGAACGGTATTTCAATGAGCGGGCCAGCGAGGTAGCATAGAGGGCCACCTGCTCAACGGAACAAGGGATTGGAGCCCTGGAGGAGTGAAAAAGGTTAACATATTCTAAATATTTTAGGATCTGCACCCCCCTTGTGATGGCCGAGTTTTTCGCGTAGGACTGGTGCTGGTATTCCTGCTGCTCGCCCTTCAGCGCCAATATCACTGCAAAAAACGAAAAGCGCATCAAACACACGGCTACAGCAGAGTGAGCCGTTGACATCCACAGCCCTGATCCTATCAACGCTATCCGCCTTATTTAGCCTACTTAGGGAGTCACAAATCACGTTTACGCAGCTGCGGATATAGACCGAGCTGAATGAGAAGTTGTTCTCGACCGACAGCCAGAATAGTTTACGGAGGAAGAACATGATCCCCTTACATCTGGACCTGCCAGTGTTCAGCGCTGCCCGAACAACCTCACTGTCGGTCACGATCATGACCGTGCTGTTTGACCAACTTGTCCCCCAACGAAGGCAGGCTGTGTAGACCGCCCACATTTCTTGGATATTGATGTGGGACGAGCCTACGTCAGGTGGAGGGAGAACGTGGTGGTGGCCGGCATAGGAAGCGAGGGGTTTGTTGGCTCCGTCGATAAAGGAGCCAACCACCCAGTCGTGACCATGGAGAGCTCCAAATCCCCACTTAGAAGCATCGCTGTAGGTTGCTACTACCGGAGCGAACTTCCCGAGGATCCTAGCTTTGCCGTTGAATCGCCTCGCAAAGCATAGCCACCAGTCCAAGTCCTCCCTTATCCCCTTGTCTAGTCGGGCTCTATGGTGAGGTTGTTTCAGGCTGGCCATCAGGTCGTATATGCACCTAGAAAACGTCCTCCCACCCCTAATGACCTTGGAGCAGTGGGCCAGCAGGCCCCCAACCTGCTCGAGTTCCTTCTTAGATGCTTTCCTACGTCCCTGAAGACTGTGAAGCACTCTTATTGTCTTAGACAGTTTGTCCTGGGGGAGACTGAGCTCAAGGCTCAAGGAGTCTACGTCGATCCCGAGGAACCAGACCTTGGTGTCGGCCTTACTTACTTTCTTGAAGCTTACAAAGAAACCGATCCATCTAAGGATCGCGATCAGCTTCCTCTGAGCCCTCTTGACCTCGAGCCTAGTTCCGGCCACGAGACAGAAGTCGTCCAGGTAGTTCACTATCCGGTCAACTCCCTCCCGAACACAGCATCTCACGATAAAGTCTGAGATCTTCGAGAATATGTAAGGGCTCGAAGAGAGGCCCATGCAGAGGCGGTTGTCAAGAAAGTAAGAAAAAGCCTGGTCGCCGGGTCTCTTGTAACGGAGGCCTTGAAGGTGGCGGTCCTCGGGATGGATTGAGACAGACCTGTAGGCATCCTTGATATCGACAGTGCCGAGAGCGTCACCCCGTTCAAGCATGTCTGTCACGTCATCGAGACCTTTGTAGGAGAACTTAAGGCATACCTGGTCCGTGAAACCATTGACAGAACTGTCAGGAGGGACACTGCAATCGATGACCACGCGCCCACCACCGTCGTCCTTGGGGACGACGAATGCATCGTGAGTGCAGGGCGCGGGGGCAGTGACGGCGGAGATGAGACCATCTCGTTCCTCATCCCTGAACTTCCCGTCAATGATCCCACTCTCCCAGGCTGACTTCCTGCGAGGCTTAGTAGGGGCGTAGTTAGCAGAACAACCGGGATTGATGACCCGGAAACCGAACGTAACTCCGGTAATGATGTATAACCAGTCGGGGTCAGTGTCGCCACGCAGAAATAACTCAGTGAAAACTCTACATGGTCTGAGCTGAGTGGCGACACCGGCAATCTTGTGATTACAATCACAATAGCCCCGAACACACTCTCTGGTGACCTTAATTGTCACCGGTGTACCCCCTTCAAGTTCCCTAATGTGAACTAGGAGGCTGCCCCCATCAACTTGCTCGACGAACAAGCGGTCATAGCGACTGGAACCTGCCGGACTCAACCAGCGCAATCCAACACCCGGAGATTCATCATGAATCCGGCTTTCCCTAGTCCCCCCCAGACTAACTGTATCGACCCCGGCTGTAGAAGAACTAACAACAGTATAATGAACATTGTCATTGGGGCAAGGATCGACAGTATCAGTCTCGGCGGGGTCAGGCGTACTCGCGTAACTAACAGCGGGGGAAATAGTCCCAAGGTCTTTCCCAGTGTGGCCACGGTTGGCGCCCAAAGGGCCACGATCAGTGACGCCGGGCATATCAGCACCAGAGTCATAAGCAGCCGTGCTCCGCTCCTGGGTCTGGCGATTATCGGTTCTCAGAACCCGCGGCTTCCTAGGTCATTCTTTGCACTTCTGTCGTGTGTGTGACTTCGATCCACACACGGAGCAGGCGTGTGAGAAACGACAGCCCGAGCGTGTGCATCCTGTGTCGCCGTTCCAGGCGTAGCACGACCCACGTACCCCCGGGCAGGAGAGTGCTTCGCGGCACTGCGTTGCCAGGGTCCGCCCTTCTTCTGCTTCATGTTGTGAGGGCCGTAGTGCTCTATGCTCTCATCCTGATGCGACTTAGAGAATGCGGAGAAGCCGATTGTCTCACCGAGCTTGCGTATTGCCAAGACGTGGTCCCCGTGAGCACTGTCTTTATAGTGGTCATCCATCGCTCTTGCTGATACAAAGCTTACGTGTTCGATGAACGCCCTATAGTCCGATACGGTCAAGCCTTGGATGTCCAAGCACCATTTACAGGATGCTCTTATCAGCTCGTGGGCGTTCATCTTCCTAACGTCTTTTCCTTGAGCGTACTTACGCAGCGACCACTTACTTCTTCTCCGACGCGACGAGCTCCCGCTGCTCGACCTGGAAGAACGCCGCCTCCTCCTACTCGACCCTCGTGAGTGTCGACGAGAACGGCCGTAGGAAGAGTGTCCATCGTCCCGGTCGAATCCTTGAGTCCACGTTGGAGGATGGAGGGCTGCCTCGGTCGTCCCTCTACGGTCGTCCGAAGTCGCGTCGATCTTGATGGTCGAGCGGGAGTGGGAAGTGCGGTCGCCTCCCCGTCGTCCATCGTCATTTGTCGTCGTCCCGCGTCGACTCCGTCGTCTGTCACGCTCTCCCATCAGCGCAGCTAGCTCGTCTTCCAAGTCGGCGACGCGCATTTCCGACTTTATCTTGTCGATCGCCTCCCGCGCGTTTCTCTCGCGGTCGTCCAGCGAGAGAGTCGACATCGCTGAAGTTGTCGAATCCATCTCGACATTATCGTAGTGGTCAGCCGATGTCTTAGTGTTCTTTGCCGGTACTTTTCCGCTGCGTGTCGACATGGTTGGTTCGGCAAGCGTGTCGATGCTTTTCCGAGGGCAGTCGACACGATCCTGTTTATCGTGCTGGTATCCGCAGTCCGAGCAATAGCCAGTGCCTGGCATCCTATCACATGAGAGCCTGCCGATCACACATTTGACGCTGGAACGCTGCGCGTAGCATCCCTGAACTTGAAGTTGTTCTGCAAAATTAGGTCTGGGTCGAGGCCGCGCACTGAGACAAAGCCGCTTAATTGTTTACATAATCTGCTTAGGTTGCGGGCCGATCTAAGCGGATTAAGAGGATTAGTATTTAAACTGACTGCGTATATATAAACGCTGAGGTCAGCTAGTTCTCTGCAGCCGTTCTTATTTGAATTGTATGTAGTATCGACAGACATTAACTACAACATTTGACTCAAGGGGTCAGCAATTCGACACACATGTCAGAATATATGGTTCTAAGCGATCCCAGTGCCTGGCATCCTATCCCCTGAGAGCCTGCCGATCAAACATTCGACGCTGGACCGCTGCACGTAGCCTCCCTAATTTCCAGCTGCGCTTTAGCGGCTTGGCTATGGCAGCCAAACAGAATTGCTCTGCCCGAAACCTTGGCCTGCTTCTCGGCCAGTTCCAGAGCCCTGAGATCCTTTGTAACAGGATTAATCAGTTAAGCTAAAGCCTATTAACTTGGGACCGAACCTTGGGCCTAATTCTTGGAGAGTTCTAGGGCAGTAAGGTACTAAGTACTAAAGTACTTAAGTAAAAACGAGTACTAAAGTCAGTCAGTAAATCCAATTAATTCAAATAAACGGCCGTTTTAGTGTCGAATAATTAGTATATATGGTCGATTTAATTCAGAACGTTATAATCGACCAACATTGTCGACAGACATAATGGCAGTTTCAATCTATATTACAGTTGGTCGAACGAAGCGCGTCGAATGCATCCTCCTGTATTATGCATTCACATTCTTAGTAACTAAGTGTAGCAATCGTCGACACACACATACTGGTTAGTCGACTCACAAATCGCACATTTTGGGTTGCGGGTCTTAACGGTCGAATATTAAGTTATTTCAACGATACCATCATCATGCGCTCCGGTCCCCCACACTCTACCGACAAGCTTGTAGTCGACACAGTAATCGTCGACTCTCCGGTAGCATGATGGTCGAATCCGTGTAGTAAATGAGATCCTCCCTTGATTAAAGTCGTCCTAGCAGACCGGACACACACAGGTAGCAGGTAGACTGTGTTGTTGCTGTAGGTTGCTGTTAGTTGCTCTCAGTTTGAAATCAGGAGGCAGAGTGACTGCCCGGGGCAGATATCGCCTGGTGGTGGCGCTCGGGCCCGGCTAGCCGGGGCAAATCCCGGGCAGGTCAGCGATTGGCCAATAATATAAGTAACAAAGTATACGAATAATAAATAATAATGAAACTCCGTCTGTTTTATATTTGCATAATTCATTATACATCCTATTCATATATATGTATACACATATAAGTGTATATATGGTATAATCAGTTTCATTTTAATGTCTTGATGACTATATATTATATATATATATATATATATATATATATATATATATATAGATAGTGATAAACCCTTTATCGCGTGTAATAATGCCTGTATTGTCCTGCACTCCGCCCCCCGCCCCCACCCCTCTATCCGTGCGCGGGGCAAATCCTCCACTCGCTCAAAGGAAATATATATATAAGTATATATATATACTAATATATATATATATATGGAGGTACTGTGATGGGTATGTCAGAATGTAACCTCATTGTCATGTGAACGAACCTTTAAGATCCTACTGGTGTGAACCAATAACTGCACGCCTTGCAACACTGTTTGAGGATCTGAACATAACGTGATCTGCATATACTACCCCCCCCCCCCCCCTCTCAATCACGAGCAGTAGGTCGGGACAGCGTTGTCCGCAACAGAAGTACAGGTAACAATTGAGCATTAATAATTTTAACAACTAAGCAGCAATCCTCTCACTGCTCACATCGCTAATAGAAACTGCAATTCATCATCATCATCATCATCATCATCATCATCATAATTAGAGGCAATACCATCACCCACACCACCACAATCACCAGCACCACCACAATCACCATCACCACCATCATCATAGTCACTACAATCACCGTCACCACCATCACCGTAGTCTCTACCATCACCATCACCACCATCATCATAAGCCGTGTTCACACGGGAAAAGTTTAAAGTGATTTAGACAAGGCGAATAATATGAATCGATTTAGAGGCCTGTTCACACGGACCGAGTTTGAAAGTGTTTCGCGTTCACACGGGCAGTGCTTGAGTCGGTTTAAGGCGGAAGTGGATATCTGCGCCTGAGCAAGTCCATACTAACCAGCGCCAGTTTCGGTTAGTCGATGTCGGCACGAGAGAGTGTGGGTTCGACCTAGATATGTATAGACTGAATCATATTGTTTTGGAACCGTAAAAACTTCTGCTGGGCAGTGAAAACCTATAAATAAATGATGAAAAAAACATCTGTGCACCTCTATCCGGTTCATAGACCAAATTATATAATATGCGCTTTTGATCGACCGGAAAGTCAACAAACTAAGGTCTCGACTGCGCATGCATGTGACGTCCTTAATCCGCCTCAAGTAAGTCGGTTGCATTCACACGGGCGATATAAGTCGAATCATAAAATTCGGTTCATATAAACCACCTACAGAGGTGGTTTATAAAATCCGAATTATATGATTCGAATCAGCCCTAAACCGCCTCAGCCGTGCGTTTACACGCCAAATGTGAGCCGAACTAGGCAAAGCGATTTATATGAATCGAATTAACTGCCCCGTGTGAACACGGCTATAGTCACTACCATCACTATCACAACTATCATCATAGTCACTACCATCATCATCACCACCATCATCATAGTCACTGCCATCACTATCAGCACCATCATCATAGTCACTACCATCACTATCACCATCATCATAGTCACTACCTATCTCTCCCATGGTAATGTAAATTTCGCAGTGCCACCTTGTGGTGGGTTTGATCAGCCCGGCTGCCGGTTGGTGCTTCACATGTAAACGCATACAATTATATTATACATGATATAGGTAAGTATGAATACACATCAATATGAAATTGTTATGAACAAATATGCATCATCATCAGCATCATCGTCAGCATCATCATCAGCATCGCCATCATCACACATCTTTCACATTCATATATACATTTATACATATAATATAGCAACTGTGTAATCAAGAGAACAGCCAGTGCACCAGGTGGTGGGTTTGATCATTTTGATTACACAGTACAGGCTGAGTGAGCCGTCTTAGTGTTATAGGGTCTTTGATAATATCCATGTCCATTTATGTTTCCATTTACACTGAAAACACCTCCAGACTGCGTCACGTCACTTCTGTGGTTGATCAGTTCGCCACCTCTGAGTCCCGCCCGCTGCTGACTTCCCAAGTCCTTGCCATGGGATGGTTTACAGGGGCAATTACTGCACAGTATTCTACTAGACCTCTAAATGAGCATTTTATAGTCTTCTTCTTCTTCTTCGCCCATTGAGGCGTCAGCGCCCATCCACACAAACACCTCCTCAACCGTGTCGTAGATGAACGTGTCGCCTACCGTCCAACTTTGGGCATAGGCATTTTTGGGGCATTTTATAGTGAATGGATCCAATTTCTAAAAGCAAAATCGCTGATTTCAGCGGAAACTGAGTTTTCAAATCAGTGCTGACAAAATCCTGTCCACCAAAGAAAACCATCTTTAATTATTTGTTAGCCTTGAAGTTTTAAAACAGTTGGAATTTTAAGGCCAAAGATGTCCAAGGAGGTGGCAGATTTCGCCATTTTAATCGTACGTCTGACTAAATTTCTGGGGGTGGGGGGTGGCGGGGGGTGGGGGGGAGGCAACCATGCAAGACAATAACCTACCAACTAATGACTAAAGCTGTTCAGCATTGAAAACAAGTTCTATCATGAACCTATGTTATGGCCGGGGTAAATAAACCATCAATAAACAAATATTTTCTTTTAAATTTGTCACATCCTCCCTCAGGGATACCCAGTACACCTAGCCGGGCAGCACCGGGAGGAACCCGGAAGTGACGTGTTTGGACACTGAACTTACTTCCGGTAATCGCCATGATAATCCTTGTTTTCCAGGCGCGCATGCCTCCTACTGTCCATAACATGCTTAATTTACCATGGCACCACCTTCTGCATTATTTGCTATTATGGTCGCTATTCTGATCAGTATTGTGATTTTTGTAATTGTTATCGTAATAATTATCATTATTTTGTTATTGTTATTATTATTATTCCTGTTGTTAAAATACAATGATCTAAATAGCCTTTCATCCATACGGGGATATTTGGATTTCCAGCTTAATGATAATATTAAGTTGATTTGTTAATTTTACACTACTTTGTATGGTATATATAATATAGGTTATTGTAAGTGGGTTCCCATTGAAGAGTGTGAGCTTGCAGGCAGAATACCTGAGGTACTAATCACTGGAAAATACCAAGAAGTTGAACTTTCAAATACTGTACTGACGCAGTACTAACAAGAAAACTCACATGATATTAAGTGTGAAAACCCAACTCCAAACTTAGGATAAAACCAGCTCACAACTAGTTCAAAATTAACTAAAGCTAAGCCAAATACTAGTTCAAGACTATGTCCAAATCAATTCAAAACTAAGCAAGATCAATTAGAGTCAAGCAAATTACCAACCCAAAGCTAAGTTAGAAACCAAACCCAAAACTAATTCAAATCAACTTAAAGCTAAGTCAATACTAGATAAAGGATTCACCCTGTACTCGCAGTACACGGGTGAATACCAGCGCTCTATAAAAACGGTCGAAAAAGCGGGGAAATGAAAGCCTAATTTCACAATCTAACAAGTAACATTTATTCTTTGTACATGTCTTCATATTTCCCCGCTACCTTTGAGTTGACAAATATAATAAAATATCTAGTTTAATAAGATTTAAAAGTGGAATCGACGGCGTTCTATGGCCGCCATCTTGTCTTTTTGCATTCTCTCCCATTACACCAACTCTGTGCCTATATAAGTATCCATTTGATATTGGAGACAGGCATTCTACTTCCTGTTCTATACTAAAGCTATTTTCGCCCGAATTTACTCCTCCCACCAGTTCGGGACTACTTTTTATGTATGTCTTCATCAGCTTTAGCTCATTTGAAATCATTCTACCCACCAACTTAGAACTATTTTGTAAGTACGCATGCATTTGAAATCACTCTTCCCACTCGTTTGGGACTACTTTTTATGTATGTCGACATCAGATTTGTCCAATTTGAAATCACTCTACCCACCAGCTCAGAACTACATTTTGTATCTGTGCCTACATCAGTTTTGACCCGTTTGAAAAATCACTCCGCCCCCACCCCCCCACCCACTCAAAACTATCATTAGTTTCGACTGATTTGAAATCACACAGCTCAGCCCACTCAGGACTATTTTATTATGTGTACCTGCACGTGACACACAACCCTCCTCCTTTGTGACCCATCTTCTTCCTGACAAACCGGACGCGGTGGCTGAGTCGGGAGAGCGCGGGCCTCGCGTGCGGAAGGTCGGGAGTTTGGTTCCCGATCGAGTCAAACCAATGACCTTAAAATTGATACTTGTCCCTTCCTAGCTTAGCGTTCGGCATTAATAGGATAGGGCAATGACTGGTTAGCTCAGTGTCAGGATAATATGACTGAGTGGGATATTGGGCTATGGTGCTGGCAGCCTGATATCCCAGTGGGGCAGCACTATAAAGTCGCCATGAGTGCGCACGGTCACAAGTCGGTACCCGTCCTGATATGACGTTAGATGTTTGCCAGGACGTAAAACTCTTAACAACCAACCAACTAACCAACCAATCTTCCTGCCCCCAATCAATCAATCAATCAATCAATCAACCAATCTCCCCCCCCCCCCCAACCCTCCGGACAGAACGCAGCTTAACCCGGGCGCGGCGCGGGATGATGCCGCCGACCAGGGCCTGGGGGTCGCCGGGCTCTCCTTCTTCTTCCCGTCCATCTCGCTCGTCAACTCGATGCCCGTCATGCCCGAGGCCCTGCACCACATCGCCGCCACGCTGTCGTGGGACGTCGTCTCGCGGGGCGGGCGTCAGCTGGACGACCGTCTCAAGTCGGCCAAGATGCGCGTCGTCACAAGGCCGCCGCAGCAGTGAGCATTGCACGGGTCCCCCCCCCCCTAGCTTATATACCTCGGTCACACTATGCTTGCGCTTGCTTGCGACCACTTTGCGACCACTTCCCAACCATCAAAAAGGGGGCGATCGCAAAGTGGTCGACAACTGATCGACAACCTTCGGGCGACCATATTGGTCACAAGGAGATTGCAGATGCTGCACCAAAAACCGAATTGTGACGAGAATGGTCGCCAGGAGGTCGCTGACCATTTTCAATGCTTGCAACCGGTCACCGCTTTTTGTTGCTTTGGTCACAAGGAGGTCACCGGCGTTTGGTCGCAAAGTGGTCACATAGTGGTCACAAGTGGTTGCATTGGAGCCAAGCGATACAAGCATTACATTTTTGAAGCACTTATCTGGATTTGAACCTACCTATCTAACTTAAATACTGGTACACTTATTAAATATTTGGTCCTACATAGAAGGTAATATTAAGTCAATTCAATAGAACCTGTTACTGCTGAAGACTATGGGGTCCAAGTTTTGACAAGCACACCAACAAAATTAATTGTTCAAGCTTATACTTCAAATATCTCCCAAGTTATGCCTCGGTCACAAATGCGTTACGGCGTGCTTGCGGCGATCATAAGTCGCCACATCGGCTATACCGTACGGCGACCATATGGTGGGTTAAGGTCGCCGTACAGTGACCGTACATTTTTTTGCTCGCCACAAGAGGTTGCGGTTATTTTATGTCAAAGTTATCTTAACTTTGGCAAATCGCAAGGCCGGAATCCCACAGGAATCCCCCCAATTTCTATTGTTAATAGAATAATATGTTTACGCAATAACGTATAGGAATTGTGAATACAAAAATGTCTTAAAATGTCTTTAAAATGTCTTATCTGCGGTTGTGTGGCGACACAAAAAATATAATGACCAACCGAATATTTCTATCTCAGAAAAATGACAAGCTGAAAACCGTCGGACTATGCGGCTTTAAGTATCTGTTGGTGCATGGAAGGGTATACTAAGACAATGTAATAGAACCTGTTATCACTGAAGGCCTATCATTCCTATAGGGTCACAGTTTTGACAAGTATGCAAACATTAATTTTGCATGTTGACACTTCAAATATCTCCAAAGTTAACCGTTTGAAATCAAAGTTACGTCAAGCTCCTGAAGGATATATTCTAACGATCAACCTAATATATTTATTTAAAGTTGCATAGTTCGATGGTTTTGAGTTTCTCTCATTTTCTGAGATTAACATATTAGGTTGTTCATTATAATCTACCTTACCTTTGTTTCAAGTAACTTTTATTTTAAATCGCTAACTTTTGAGATATTTGAAATGGAAACATGTTAAATTAATTTTGGCAAGCTTGCCAAAACTCTATCACCATAGGCTTCTGCAGTAACAGGTTCAATTAATTGACTCAGTAGTCCCTTCTATGTGCCGGTAAATATTTAATAAGTGCATCAGTATCTAAAGTAATTATGTAGAATCAAATCTAGATAATTGTTTTGGTTTTGAAAATTTGATGTTTTCATCGGACTATGCAGCTTTAAGAAAATGATAGAAATTCAAAGTCATTGTACTGTGCAACTTTAAGTATTTGTTTGTACCTAGAATGGAATCCTAAAAGAACATAATCGAACCTGTTATCGTTGAAGCTTATGGGGCTCAGAGTTTTGACAAGCAACGCCAAAATTAATATAGCAATTTTGACACTTCAAATATCTCCCGAGTTAGTCATTTTAACTCAGTTACTTCAAACTAAAGTAAGGTAGATTATAATTACTGATAGCAATCAACCGAATATATTTATCTCCGGAAATGAGAGAAACGCAAAACGAACGAACCATGCAACTTTAAATCTAGATACCAAAAAAAAGAGACAAATTCACCACGACTCAGAGTAAGAGTGAATGACAATCATATCTAAATTTGAGCAAAACCACTTTGAAACAGCGGTAAACAAGATGTGAAGGGTTTGGTCGTTCTCCAGCATGTACTGTCTATTCCATATTGTGGTGTTCTCTGTGGCGGAGTGGTTAGAGTGTCTGACTTTTTTCTAGGTCAGACTCCTAATCTGAAGGTCAGTGGTTCGATTCCCCATGCTAATTTGGATTTCCACCACTATGCATAACTTACAGCGTCATCAAAAGCCAGTTGCTCTCATACCATGTCTATGTGGCGTGGGAGGTTAAAAATCCCTTGGGTCGGTAAAAATGTAGGCTCAGGCTTTCTGTCGACAAACTGTCTAATGGTGAAAACAAGTATATTCAGACTTATCCATGATAGGCAGTATAAATCTTCAAGAAAAAAAATATATTGTCATACAGTTGATGAAATGAGAGAAGATGCGAAAATATTTTTTTAAATGGTGGCTATTAGATATTTTCACCTGAATATAAAATGTGAAATAATATATTTAATATACACGGCTGGTTTATTCTGCACAGGAGCATACGGGAAAAGCTGATACTGGCCCTCACCACCGACAAGCAGGCAGGGAGTCCCTTCAAACATTACCTGCGGTAAGTCACCCATCATTGCCCCGATACCGGGCGCGGTGGCCTAATCGGTAGAGCGCGGGCCTCGCATGCGGGACATCAGGAGTTTGGTTCCCGGTCGAGTCAAACCAATGAGTTATTAAATTGGTACTTGTCGCTTCCTAGCCTGATGCTCAGCATTATTAGGATAGGGCAAGGATTGGTTAGCTCAGTGTCAGGATAATGTGACTGAGCGGGATATCGGGTCATGGTGCCGGCGGCGTGATTTCCCAGTGGGGCAGCACTTTAAAATCACCATAAGTGTGCACTTTCACAAGTTGATATCCGTCCTGATATGACCTTATATGTTGCCAAGACGTAAAACTCCAACAACCAACCAACATTCTTAATTGTGCCTTAAATAGTTCTGAGAATATGTAGTTCCAAGATATACAAGTTGCGGCTAGTCAAATGTAATTATGGTAATTATAAATAGGGAAAGTTGTTTTGGTTATGTTAGTGCCTGTTATTTAAGCCAATAAAACTAAATTAAATGTAATTTCAGCGAGAATTAATGTACTGATGATTTAGTTAGTTTCATTATACAACAATGATTATTATTTCCACCTCCTTTGGTAATTATCAATCATGCGTGAATAATGTCAATATTGATTGATTGATTGGTGGTTGCTTTACGCCGTGTCGGCAGCATAGGCCATATTCACGGCGAGAAATGTTTGTTTTTTGTTCAAACCATCGCTTTTACATGTAAAAGCAGACAATCAATTATGTGCCAATAGACACTCGTAAAATTAGATTTGTGGTCAAGGGAAACAAATTCCCATAGAAAAATAAAAGTTTTATTAATAATTGATAGAATTTATTTAGTAAACTATTGAGGTGGTACAGTCCAGCTCCCCTCAAAAAGGCTAACATATTTTCTTGTTTTACTTTAGTAAAAAGGTCATGCATACTGTCTGCAGTGTAGAATTGTTGGCGCAGGGCCAAAAAATCAACGCAACTCAGTCAAATGTGTTTGAGTGTCAGCGGGGTCTGACACCCAATACATTCAGGGGGAGGTTCCCCCTTGAGCAGAAAAGCATATAACAATGTCAATAAGCACGCCAATCAAAAGATGATTTCCACCACCGACCAACCCGCCCTCTGGTGGCTGTGGAAGAATTATTGTTTTGCGCAGCAGATCATTCTAGAGCCTGCTCTGTGTTCGAAGCTGTATGTAGGATTTCCACCACCAACCCGCCCTCTGGTGGCAGTGGTAAGAATTAATGTTCTGGGTAGCAACTCACTGCGCATGCTCTATGGAGAAGGTATGTTATGGTGGTATTACTGTGAGTGGCTAGGTTGTTTAAGTGGCGCCCTCTGTGTTTCAGTGATGCAGATGAGAAGTTGCTGTCGAGTATGTTGTTCTGGGAGGACGTGACTGAGTACGGACGGGCCGAGGTCCGGTCCGCAGACAGACTTCTGCGCATGAGCAATGCCTGGAGCATTTTCAACAAGTACATAGCACTGGGCAGCAAGCACTCTATTGGTATGTGACACGTGTAGTATCTACTGTATGAGTACTAGGCGCGGTGACCGAATCGGTAGAGCGTGGGCTTCGCGTGCGGAAGGTCGGGAGTTTGGTTCCCGGTCGAGTCAAACCAATGACTTATCAAATTGATACTTGTCGCTTCCTAGACAGGCACTTGGCATTAATAGGATAGGGCAAGGACTGGGTGCTTCAGTGTCAGGATAATATGACTCAATGGGATATCAGGTCATGGTGCCCTTGGCCTGATTTCTCAGTGGGGTTGCACTATAAAGTCACCATGAGTGTGCACTGTCACAAGTCGGTGCCAGTCCTGATATGACCTTGGATGTTGCCAGAACCAACCGATCAACTGTATGAGTCCCACTACTGTCATGTCAGGACTACACCGCTTGACATGGGGTCCCTTTAGTTGAACATTCCACCTCAGGTAGCAGCCGCCCCGTGTAGATTGATTAATTGTTGATGGTTTAATGCCATGTCGGCAGCAAGGCCCATATTCACCGCGAAAAGCTAGGGATATCTATTCTGTCAGTCTTGTCAATCACATTCACATGCCTACATTGAAATTTACATGAGATTAGGGAATGGTCAGATCTATGTCAAGTTCTAGCTAGAGATTATATATATAGTACCCGGATGCATAATGATAGTTTACTGTACCTACACCTGGTACAATAAACCGGGGTGACCCCGGATTGAAGTATTCAATTCAATTCAATACTTTATATTTCAGACTCAACATTATGGGAGTTACATAAATTGGTCCATAAGTAGATATAAAAATATATATGTCGTCTTTATGTTCTTAGACCAGCGTGATATACCACAGATGTCCTTTCATTGTCGGACCAGATGGGGTGGCCGAATGAGTTAGAGCGTCCGTCTCCCGTGCTGGTAGATCATGGGTTCGAACCCCGGTCGAGTCAAACCAATGACGTAAAAATTGATACTTGTCACTTCCTAGCCATGCGCTCGGCATTATTAGGACAAGGCAAGGACTGGTGTGCTCAGTGTCAGGATAATGTGACTGAGTGGGATACCAGGTCATGGTGCTGGCGGCCTGGTTTCCCAGTGGGACAGCACTATAAAGTTTCCATGAGTGTGCACTGTTACAAGTCGGTACCCGTCCTGATATGACCTTAGATGTTGCTAGGATGTAAAACAACAACAAACAAACCTTTCATTGTCACAAGGAGGTTTCTAGTGCAGTGGCTGCAACCTTGTTATGACCAAGAAGGTCGGCGACCATTGAGGACCACTTTGCGTCCACTTACGATCTCTTTGCGACCACCGCTTTTTTTTTGGTGGTCGCAAGCAGGATAGTGTGACTGTGGTATAATAGGGTTTACACTTTAAGTCAAAACAATAAAGATGGTTGCTGTTTGAATGTGACTAGCTAAGAAGTGACACCCTGTGTTACAGGTGTCGACCCTCGTCAGCGGGACGAGCTCCACTCGGTGTTGCTGAATGCGCGCGACTTCGTGGCGGCGTCCATCTTTGACACGGCCAAGGTCAAGGCCGTTGACCTTCTCGAGAGGGTGTGGGTCCGGTACCTCAAGGAGGACGCCAAGACCTTCTACGAGTGAGTCCTTTGCTCTGATATAACCGACTGGACTGGTTCATGTGAATTTGAATTTAAATGTAGGCTTAGTTAAAGCGGCATAGTCCGATGGAAGCCTCACATTTTTCAACCCAAAGCACTTACCTACTAGATTTGATCCATCATATCGTACTTAGACACTGGTGCACTTAGTAAGGATGTGTTGCTGCTTAGAAGGGGAGATACTAACCCAATTTAATAGAACCTTCTTCCGCTGAAGCCTCTGGTGGAAGCCATTTCAGCCTGTAACATCATGGTTTGAAGTTGCATGGTCCGATGAAACATATTTTTTTCAAAACCAAAACACATACTTACATTTGATTCTATATATCCAACTTAGGTGCTGGTGCATTAACTAAGGCTTTGGCGCAGCATATACAGAATAATCAGTGAATATATTACCTTCATCCCGTTGGGCACCTACTTTGAGACAGCCATTAGGTAGGGAGAATACTAACCAATTATGTCAATCTCGTGACCTCATTAGTCCTCCCCTCATTCCCAGTACCATATATGGCATTAGTCAGGTTCCACACTACCTACACATTAATAGGTCATTCCCCATCACATGACCATCACGAGATTTGAATCTGGGCCACAACAACAAGACTTTTGACAAGCTTGCCGAAATGATTTTGGGTTCTTTCAACTAAAATTGCTCCCAAACTAGCTATTTCGCATCAGAATGACCAGGGAATAATGAATAGTAGGTTATAATAGTCAACTTGATATATCTATCTCAAAAATGATGCAAAAATTCGAAAGCCATCGGACTATGCAACTTTAAGACTCTCGGACTTCTGTTGAAATGCTTTTAGTTTGTCAGCGGCGAGGTGCCGGTCTTTCGGCTATGCAACATTAGGCCAACATCTCGGCTCATCTGTATAGTATGAGGCTATCGTGTCTCAAGCCCCATATCTGACAATAACTGCTTATTAGAGGCCTGTGTCTGTACTGGTTTCCAGCTGCCACGTGCGGCATCCCAACAGCCCAGCGAGTACAGCAGAGGACTTTGAACTCGTGTTTGACGACAATGAAAACCTCATCGTTCGCCGTCCCCGTCCCTGGACCCGCAGGTAGGCCGGGTCTCTGACCTCTGACCTCTGATCTCTGACCTTTTGTACTCGACTCCCCAAACCAAGCAAAGCCATGCATTCTAGTATAAATAATGTGCCCCCACTCCCACCCTCCAAGTTCCAAGTTATTATTGTCTCTTTTTCCATTGATAACCCAACGCTAGGATGAAGTGTTGGTTATTTTTTATTAAAAAAATTGTTAGAAAGATTTTAATTTATTTTAATTTATATTATTCGATTGTGTCCACATATTGGATTGTTTCGGCAATATTGCATAATGAACTATAGACTGATCCAATTGCAACTGGCGCCACTCAGCGGATGAACTTCATACTACGGTGTTAGGTTAGACGTGTTATTTTATATAGTATTAAATTCATGATTATTATATTTATGAAATATCCTAAGAAATATAATTGTATAGGGTCCTAAAATGTCAAAGGTAAATCCCCCACATCATTCAGACCATATTACAAGATAGATAACTGAAGTATAGTTTGATCGAGTTTTGGGGTATGGAACGTTGAAATTTATTCAGAATGTCCTTACTCTAGTTTTGTCGAGATGTTATTATTATTAGTAGTTGTAGTAGCAGTATTAATAGTAGTAGTTGTTGTAGTTGTACCAGTCCTATTTTGATATTGTCACGGGTTCCTCTGTTGTTATTCACTAAACTTCTTGTCCTACGAAACAGACGCAGCCAAGAGAGGTGTGTATTTAACGAGCTTGAAATACGTCTTCCTCCCACCGGTATTTTTTTCAGGAAAATCGGCCAAATTAATCTATAAAAAGGACACATTGAATCGGTTTAAGATTATTTCTGGGGAGTATAAAAGAACCCAGGTAACAAAAAGAACCATAGTAGAAGGACTTAATGTTTGCTACATAATTTCAGTTGCGTCCTTTATTCAAAATCACAATTTGAATTTTTGACCGTTGACACTCATTTACATAAATCATATCGGAATGTTTGTGAATATATTTAGAATCAAGGTAACCAAATGAGTTGAACCCTTGCTTCTCGTGTGGTAGGTGGTGGGATTTAAATCAGTGGCGGTTCAAAACCAGCCGACTGAAATCGATGACTTAAAAAATGTATACTTGTCACTACCTAGCCTGTCGCTAGGTTTTACTGGGGTAGGGCAAGGAATGGTGGAATGAGGAATACCAATTGTCTGTGGTTGAAATTTCCCCTGCTTAATCAACGAATGTAATAGATAATCAAATTTTGAAAAATTTAAACACAATCGTTGGGTGTGGGACATTTCTATTTTAACGCGTTTTTTTCTGCAACTCGAGAACCCGTATTTTAGATTCAGCAGTGGGGTGGTGAGATGTGTTCTTATAGGAGAAGTTAGTTAGCACCCGAAATTAAATTTTAGAACTCTTTTAATTCTACTGGTTTCCACTGCGCAGCCGGTGGCCCTTTCTATGCGTGTTTATTTCGTATATCACTAATTGGGTATTTCTTCAGTGCGTTTTGTTTCGTATGCTCTTATTTGTGCATTTATTCATTAATCAAAAACATTGATTCCATGATAATATGTGTGGTTTTATTTTAGGTTCTTTTCTTAAGTTACATTTTAAAGTACTTACCCCAGTGTTCACATCTTTCATTTAAATATAGAAACTCGCAGTTTTATGGAATCTTGCAATTGTGATAAACTACTTTTGTTTTTATATATGCAGAGGTGCCTTGTAGATAAGAGTGTGAGTAGGGAGATCTTCCTAATACACAAATTGTTAATAAGGAGGAATAGTGTAGCCGAAGGGGGGGGGGGGTGAGGGAGGGTTCGGGAGGGAGGTATAAAAAGTGATACCAAATTCAGCATTCGATACATTTTGACGAATAATATGCAGAAAAATATTAAAATGACAAACTAAAATTATTCTTTATTTGGGGATTACAAATTAAAAGCAGGAGAATCCGTAGATTGGGGTTATTTTGCTATACTTTAGGGAGATCTCCCGCCAAATCAGGAGACTTGGCACATCTGCATATGGACCTGGATGGTGAGTTCTGTATTCAAAGAAAGGCTCTCTAGTAGTATTTGCAGCTAGATCTTAGGTTGTACAAAGGAAACATCAACTATATACTGTATTCAGTTCTATACGTAACCCCATTTGGGAAATACCATATTTCTGAAAGATGGCATAGTTGTTTTCTGTTTGAATAGCGGGACTAACAGTAGCTAAATGAGTTGAGCGCCCGCTTCCCGCTTTGGTAGGCCGTGGGAATCGAACCCCCGGGTTCGAACCCTGGTCTAGTCAAATCAATGACTTAAAAATGTATACTAGACTATTCTGATGTTCAGCATCACTGGGATAGGGCAATGAGCAGTAGAATGAGGAAGACCAATTGTCCGTGATTGAAAATTTCGAGTGAGAAACCAAAAGAATACACTACAATCAAGTATAAAACCCACAACCCAAGCAGTACCTACGAAGTGATACCGTCGCAATTTCTATCACTCTCCCAACATATGTTTGGTTATATAAACATGAACATCTACTGGAGAGCATTTGCCAGAGTAGAACTCGCCATTCTAGTCCATAGCTAACTAGTTAAATTTTGAGATTTAGTTGTTGTATGAGTTTTAGTTATTGCAAGTGTGATTATTTTCGGTGGTTGCTTAATTTGGTTTGATGATGTTTATAGTTAATAAGATTATTTGTTTCTTGAAATGTCCTTATCATCATCAGTACGCTGCAATGCTCTGTTTCATTGCTACCACACGGGATGGTCCAATGAGTTGAGCGTCCGCTTCACATGTAGCAGGTCGTGGGATTCGAACCTGTCGGGTTCAAATCCTGGCCGAGTCAAATCAATAACTTAAAAAGTTACACTTGTCGCTACCTAGCCTGGCATTTGGCATTACTAATATAGGGGATGGAGCAGTGGATAAGGAACACAAATTTCCCGCGATTGAAATTTCTCCTGCTTAATCAACGAATGTTTTTTTGTTAAACATGTATTTTATTCAATCGTTATTACAATCGTAAACTAAGATACGATAATACAGGTACAAAACAGCAGCATATTTCGATATTATTTGATGACAATGATGCGTAGGTTTGGTTAAATAATCATCAACGCGTTAATTTGGTAGCTTAGAACTCTATAATCGCCTTTTAAAACATTTTCTTTTAAAATATAAAGCTATATTAAAATAATTGTTTTCTTGTAGTTGTTATTGTTGTTGTTATTGTTGTTATTGTTGCAGTTGAAATAAAGCTAACCTCTTTAATATTAAACCTAGTGCAACAATGATAAAAATAAAGTTATTGGGAAGCATTCTGTGCATAGAATATGTGGACACAATCGTTAAAAGAATATATTTGTCTAAATATCACTGTACATGCTTCTGAATTGAATTTCACTTGGTTTCTTTTTGTGATGTAGAATTCTCCCCACTCTGTTGTTAATTCGTGTAAATAATGTGCGATTGAGTCCATGAATCTGTCATTTTAAAACCCAGGCGATGATTGACGGGTGAGACATGGCTATTAACAGAATGATTCTGCCTCGGATTCACAGCTTTGACATTCACAAACACTGTTCAGAATGCTCTGTCTAAATACATGCATTCACTGGTTACCACATAGAGAACACATACTGTATGAGGCATGCGCTCACATAATCTATGCATGTTTCATAAGGAGATTTCTCATTAATTATTCATGGTAATTCTTTTGCAAAGCGTACATGGACTTTTCATTATTTTCTAGAAGATGAAACAAAATAATGAAAAATTCTATTTGTGAAGAACACCTTTTTATTTTGTGTGAGAACGCTATTGTTTGTATTGGTTTACCACACAAATTCATTAGTTTCTAGAAGAAGGTTTACCACATAATTTCATTATTTTTTAGAAGAAGAAACAAAATAATGAAAAAGTCTATCCGTGCAGAACACCTTTTTATTTTGAGTGAGAATGCTATTGTTTGTATTGGTTTGCCACACAATTTCATTAGTTTCTAGAAGAAGGTTTACCACATAATTTTATTATTTTTTAGAAGAAACAAAATAATGAACAAATTCTATTCATGCAGAGCACTTTTTAATTTTGATTGAGTCAAATTGTTTGTATTGTATATTTTCAGAATGTGGTTATTTTCTAACGTCATATTTAAAACACTTAGCTTGCACAATGGTGTATATGTACCAAGTAAATTATGAAAGATAATAACCACATGGGACTTATTTTTTTCAGGAAAAGAAACTATAAGAGAATAAAAACAGAATACATACAAAACTGAATCCCCCCCTCCCCGCACAAACAAACACCCGTCACCCATTCTCCATTATATCCTACCAACATCGGTGATTATTACACTAACCAGACAATTTTGCAAGTGATACAACATGCATGATCTTTTAACAGACATAAAACAAGGAGCGACTTTTGTTGGGGCAGGACTATGCCGCCTCATTAGTCAATTAAAATAATTTTCACCAATTCAGAAATAACAATATCTTCAACTTTTATCTAGAAATTTACCTTTCCTAGCCGCAATTTGTTTAGTAATTGCAAGCTTTTAGCATGAGAAGTTTCCCTCGGCGCATAGTTGACTGTGTGCTTTTGCATTCTGTGTAAAAGCGATGGCCCAATAGTTATACAATAGAATAAGATTTAAACACTTCTCACGATGATTATGACCGTTGCATAGCATCATGTATGTATGTTATGCGCATGCTAATCAATTCTCTTTAACAAACATTTACACACCGTGTATTCCAATTGAAACACTTCACCTACACATAATTGATTTTTTAACTGTCCTTTAGAAATAAAGACATGGGTTTTTGTGTTCTTTTACATTGTAATGGTGCATTCCCTGGTCCCCATGCCGTTTATTGCTGTATGAACATCTGGATTCTGTGTCTGCCTGTTTCACATTTCCACATCGCTATTCTGTCCATGGTCAGTGAGTTGTAAGTATACTTTTAGGATGTCTGCACAAATCCGAACCAATTTAGTCAGCCAACATCAGTCTGGTCATTCAGAAATCCCTGCAATTTTACAATCTAGTCCTAATAGAACCAGTTCCCTGCCTATCACAATAGGGACCTTTCAGTTTGCATAACTCACTCGTCAGATGGCGCACCATGCCGGTCTCTGTAATGCTTTGGTTGGATTAGAAGCAGTTCTTTCTCCAATTAAATGCATGTAAATAAGAAGGGGTTGAGGGGTGTTTGATGGGTGTGTATGGGTGTGTGGTGGAGGATTAGGGGTGTGGTGGTGGGGGTGGATTTAGGGGTGTGTGGTGGGGGTGTAGGTGTGTATGGTGGTTGTGTGGTGAGGCGTATGTTTGTGTGGTGGGTGTTGTATATATAATTGAATACTTCCATTCCCATTTAAATGATTGACAATTCCTAGAGACGGTGAGTGAGAGAGAGGGAGAAAGAGGAGAGAATGAGAGAGTTGTAGTAACTTGTACTTCTGGCCTCGCTCGTTGCTCTCCAAGTACATGTTTGTGTTTGCTTAGGGGGGTCATTCTAAATGTTCAACCTTTTCTTACCGTCGTACAAAGAGTCCTACAATTTCAGAACTTCTGCTCCCCCTACAAAGTAGTACACATAATTTCATTATACATGTATCAACATTTGATAAAATTATACTAGTTGTCCAAAACTAACACCCACCAATGCCCCCCCCCCCCCACCAGCCCCTATTGTGCGTTTATGTACGATTGTGAACAAATGTTGAAAATGTTGGATGACTCATTCTATATAAACGGGGCAGTTTACGCCAAGAGCAGTTGCCGTCCATTTTTTTTCTTCAGAGTAAAACTGAACATTCTAGTCTACACCTAAATGTCTTTAAACCATCCATGTCTTCCTTATGTATAATAAACCTATTTGGGGAAGTTCATTCAGTAAGAAAACCACAACCGAGCGCTGCGCCTGCAGTTCTATGCAGGTCACGTTTTCGCTGGTGCCTGGCTCACCGCTTGTATTGTGCGCCTTCCGCAGGTACCCGCCGTCGACGTGCTCGGAGCGCGGGGAGCGGCTGCGCACGGCGCTGTCTCTGGCGGAGAGCATCGATGACGCCAGGCGGATCGAACTGCGGCGCCGCGCCAAGGAACGGCGGAGGGTGATGGAACGCGAACGGCGGAAGGCCGTGCGCAACGCGCGCCAGAGGCAGCGGGACGCCAAGCGGAAGGTGTCCTTCAAGGTAGTAATAGCAAGGATTTTATATATAAGGTTGGCAAAGCGAGGCTGTTTGAGGCTCTCCCAGCGTGCAATCTGAAAATACGGCCACCATATTGGAAGTGTGATAATGAGCGATGATAGGGGCATTTCCCCATTAACTACCAGCATCAATTATTTACCAATGCATAACAAATCCAACGGCAATGATCGGGTGAAAATCATCTATTGGACTAGAAATTAGATATCACATGATATAGCTTATAAACCGGATGTAAGGACCTCAACCAAAGTACTACTCTCGGTGAGAGGTGACTGCGCAGATTATCCAGACAACCAGTCCTTCAACAGGGCCAATTATAATGCTTTCAAAATGGCCAATTATCATGCTTTCATGATGTTTCCATTGCAAAATGATCTGTGGTAGTAGGCCTGCCGGTTTGCATGTCGTCTGTCTCTTTTCTGTATTTATATTATGTGGTTAGAGTTACATAGTTCGAAAAAGCATCAAATTTTCTAAATCAAAGGACTAATCTAGATTTTAACCTACACATCTGGCTTATATATTGGTGTCATTATTAACTATTTGTTGCTGCATAGAAACAATACCGACCCAGACAGTTTGGCTGAATGAATTGAGCGCCAGTCTCCTGTTTTAGTAGGTCATGGGATTAGAATCCCCGGGTTTGAACTCAGGTCGAGTCAAACCAACTATAACAAAATTATACATGTCGCTACCTAGCCCGGCACTTGCCATTAGGATAGAGCAAGGAGCTGTGGAATGAGGAAGAGCAATTGTCTGCGATTAATATTTCCCCAGCTTAATCAACTAATGTCTAGGGAAAAAAGCAGTCATTGACTGGCTCTGTGAAAATTCACCTTCAACTAGGTCCAAATGTTTGTTCAATTCGGTCAGTATGAAATCCTGATGTTGCTACCAGGCTTCAGCTTATTCACAGAGAACCCTTACTGCTAGTTATGGGTAGGTACCATTAAGAGACCACCTTGTTTGCTGGGGTTTTATATCCTAGCAAAATCTAAGTTTATATCAGGACCGCATAGAAACCAATAGCTTTACTGTGGCCTGAATCTCCCTGTGTAATCAATTAATGTACAAAAAAAGGAAAATAGCCGAACACTATCAAAATTGTTATTAAACAATGAAATTCACACTATACCTCCTTTGTCCCTATTGTACGCTTTGTACAACAGTGAAAACTTTGGTCAGACCCTCAGGCCATATTCAATTATGATGGTCCGGACCATTCGGATCATCCGAGTCATCAGAATTTCAAATAGAACAGTCCAAGGTGAACCTAATAATACACAGGCCGTGTGCAAAAAGATTCGACCCACATCTTGGTTGGGGGCATTAGGAGCAATGACTGCAGTGGTACCTGTAAGCATACAGCTACCAGTACAAGTCCCACATCTTTTTTTAATGTGTTTAAAAATAAATAAAAGTATGACCACCAAGATTAATGAAATGGACATATACTTTAAGTCCTATATTGCTGTAATTATATTAGTTATTTAAACAAAAACAGTTTTGGATTAAGCCACCATTTTTTCTGCCTCGAGTGCATTCGTTTGTGCAACACCAGGTTGTAGGGCCTGCACATGAGCAAAATAGTGGTTGGGATGATCTGAGGTGATTAATCGATTATGGCCTTAGCGGACGAACCTGGTGTTTGTTCTAAGTAGCTTCCCATTCTCTTCACCAGCCCAAGCGAGAGTCCGAGAAAGGCGAGGAGGGGGAATCGGAGGGAAAGGAAGAGGAGGAAGAGCAGCAGGTTCCACCCGAAGAGGAAGCTTCCCCAGAGGAAAAGCAGACCGACTTCCTCAGCTCGGTCACTAATAAGGGGTGAGCAGTTAGAAGCGCCATCTGAACATAGAACAACTCGTTTCACCAAGCGCTTTGGGTGTTGCGAGCGTGGTGGCCGAATCGGTGAAGCACGGCCTCTCATAGCAGAGATTGGGAGTTTGGTTCCCGGTCAAGTACTTGTCGCTTCCTAGCCTGGCGCTCAGCATGAATAGGATAGGGAAAGGACTGGTTAGATCAGTGTCAGAATAATGTGATCGAGTGGGATATCGGGTCATGGTGCTGGCAGCCTGATTTCCCACTGGGGCAGCACTATAAAGTCACCATGAGTGCACACTGTCACAAGTCGATATCCATCCTGATATGACCTTAGAAGTTGCCAGGACATAAAACTCCAACAACCAACCAACCATTTGGGTGTTGTGTCCGAGAAATAGCTGAGGTTAGGTTATAACAGGGGATGGGTATGCTGACTTTACAACCGTGCTTATTGGTGAAAAAGATCAGACAATATGGTGGCGTGGATGGACTACCCACCTTGTATCTGGCAGGTCTTGGGTTTTGTCATCCCTATGTCATGTTATCGATCCCGGACTGAGTCAAAGTGAATACTTACAAAATTAGCTCCCGTCATTAACTTTGCCTTGCGCACTCGGTATTACTAAGCTTGAACAAGCTTTAGTGGGCTGAATGGTAGGATAATTATCCTGCGTTGGGAGATGTCAGGTCATGGTGCCAAACAGAATGGTGTCCCAGTGGAGAAGCGCTATAAATCCACCATGCGCACACACTGTTACAAGCTGCTACACAGCCTGATATGATCTAACCAAACCCCAACTATTAATTGAATCGAATCGAAAAGTTGTTGAGTCATTCCGCCATGCTTTCTTTTCCAGTGTCGTTTCCTTGTTCAAGAAGTTCATAAGTGATAATGAGAGTCGCGACCTGCTGAACGTGGTGAACCTGTACATGGACATTGAGGCCTACTACACTATCTCATCAGAGAAGAGTGGCAAGGCCAAGCGCGACACTAACGCCAACTTTATCAACAAGTGAGTGGCATGCGAATCTACACCGGTCTGAAATTCTAGGCCACCTGTTTCCGGAATAGCGGAAGAGCCAGCAATAGGCACCACGTCACTTCCGGGTTCCTCCCTCCCTCCTCGCACTTCCCAACCAGGTCCCCAGGCGCTCCCGAATGTACTGATGGCGGAGGATCGGGAGCTAAGTACTGATGTGTAAATATAGGATACAGTAAAACCTCTCTAACTGACCACCTCCACAGATCGACCACTCCCCTATGTCGATCGCTTTATTTGGGTCCCAAACGATCGCCCATACAATACCATTGTAACAATAAAAAAACTCATAACCGACCACATTCCCAAATGGACCATCCAAAGTCAGTCCCATGGTCAGTCGATTTAGAGAGGTTTTAATGTATTTAAAAACCAAATGCACTAAGTGCCTGGGTCGGTCCGACTGCTTCACAGGCCACAGCTGGTCCAATCTGTTACTAACAACCGCATTCTACTAGCAGGACTCGTATTACTGGCACGTGACTAACAACACTAAAACAGACAACTGCAACTAACAAACTCACATAACTAACCACCATGAAATATTCCTATTGAACTGACAGGGATATACTTCTTGTCTACCTCCAACCAACTAACCATGTCCTAAAAAACTTCACAACCTTGCTAATCCGAAAATACTGTACATCATACCCTTTTACTTATTTTATGCTGTCCTGATATGACCTTAGATGTTGCAAGGACGTAAAACTCCAACAACCATCCAACTTATTGTATCATGTGTATTTAAATTATTCTTGAAAAATCATGTATAACTTTATGTAAATATCTGTAACACTCATGGCCGAAAGACCAGTGTTATGGCACTGAGAATTGACATCCATACGAATAAAATTCATTTATCTTTTTGTGAGGGAAGTATCCTTCCATTGACTCACCACGCACTTACCTGCATCTAACTGTATGCGTTCCGTTTTTCCTTGTGAGCCATCACAAGATAGAGCCTTGATAGAGCGGCAAACACATGGAATAGGCTTCCACCCGACATAGTCGAAGCTCCATCACTAAATGCACTGAAGAAAAGACTCAACAAATTTTGGAGTCAGTATTGGTATAGTCAGTCCTCGCCGCATGACCCCTATAATTATGACAGGTCATAATATATAGACAGGCCTAAATATATAAACAGAACAGGATAGGTATAATTATATGTATCACATCTGAACAGCTCGCCTGTATGTGGACTGTTCCTTTCTTCCTGACACCAGAACCTACTTTGAACAAGTAGCCCGAAAGCGGGTAGCGATGAACGAGAAAATCTACGAAAGATTGAAGAAGGAAAAAGACAGGCCTAGGACTGGGACCCTGAAGGACGTCCAGTCACATATCTTGCCGACATTAGAAGATGCTTTCAAGAAGTTCTGGGAGGTATGAATCACATTACAGTAAAACCTCTCTAACCGACCACCTCCACAGATCGACCACTCCCCTATATCAATCGCTTTATTTGGGTCCCAAACAGTCACCCATTCAATACCCTTGTAACGATATGTTTTAAACTCCCTAAATCGACCACCTCACTAAATGGACCATTTAAAGTCGGTCCAATGGTCAGTCAGTTTAGAGAGGTTTTACTATATATAAGGCCTTAACATGAACTGGGGTTGTAATTATATTTAAAATGAAAATTGTTAAATTAACAATAAAGAGTGATGAATATGGGATATATTGCATCTAGAGCATGATTTTAACCTACACTTCTTGCTATTCCGGGAATAATATCTCCAGTTTCAGTTCGGTAGCTTCATCTTGTGTTTCTTGTTTTCATTCTACCAGTAAATATTTACACCTGCTTTTTCTACTCGTCAGTCGCAAGCTGATGAACTGGGCATTGACAGCAAGTCGTTGGCGAACATGTCCAAGGCAGAACTGGCAATGAGAGCTGACAATGACCCGAACCTCCTCACAGGCTGGAAGAAGAAGGGCAAGGGACAGGGAAAGGTGCGTACACCACCCAGACTTATTCTGCATCCCCACCAGACTTTACTGACCTAATCCTTCTCTGTGTTTGCTAACAAAATTATTTCTTCTTTTGTTTACTTTTGTATGGTCAATTTTCTTTTCAAAGAGATCTGGTCACACAAAATTTTGGCGTTTAATTGCCCTATTTAGCATAATGACCTGTGTATTGTAAATATTCAGGTTAATATTGATTTAACTCCAGTTGATTACCCTAGTAAATTATGTGTAAATTAACAATTAATATATATGTTATGTATATTATATACCATATATATTATATATATGAACTTTAACTTAATGTAACATTGGTTGTTCGGCTGGAAAATCACCCCTCAGGAAGCCCACGATACTACATGTTTGTGGTTAATTAAAAGTCAACTCATTATATATTTATATATTATATCTATATTATATCTATATTATATATATTATATCTATTATATATATTATATATTATATGTATATTATATATATATATATATTATATATATTATGTATATTATGTATAATATATATATTATATATATATATATATAAATATATCGAAAATCCTCAATCGATAAGCATTACCCCCAAAAAAGTAAGCACTAATTACTAACATGTTTAAAGAGAATGCTCTCAACTTGCACATCGGGATGACTTAACACTGGCGCCCGTTTCAGCATGGTGGTGTGGTTTCACTGTGTTACTCCACACCCTCGTCTCTTGCTAGTTAACTCTGTAATAAGCTAGCGTTGTATGCTCTGTAATTAACCCCAGCATCAAGTATTCAGTCTGCGTGAATCAAGTGTGTCTGAGCTCTGTCCTTCCTCCTAATGCCCCCCGACACACAGTCACACACCGTCAACCAGATGTGGATCGCCTCCGCCATGTCCCCTGCGCTTTTTGACACCCTATTCCACATCATGACGTCAGACCGTGACGTCACAGCGACCCCACCCCTCCCACCCTCTCCCCGGCCGGAGTCCTCGGTGGTGTCCGGTGGTGCCCCAGCCAGCAGCCGGCAGCGACCACCCCGGTCGCCCCGGTCGCCCCGTCCACACCACCCGGTTTCCCGGCGCCCTATGTCCCGGCGCCTCACCGTCAGTAGCCCGTCCCGTCCGCCGTCGCCCCCGACCCCCCAGGCCCCGTCCCCCAAGACCCTGCCCCCCGCCGACCCGGCGTTGCTGGTGGAGGCCCTGACGGCGCTCACTTGCCATCTGGCGGAACGCGGCGACCCTGACCTTGTGCTGGGGCTGCTCACCGACCCCGGGTCCGTCGTGAGTGAGCTGGGCGTGCCCGGGTGCGTGCGGGGCATAGTCGGGGAGGCGACCCTGGCGCAACTCGTGCACGAGTACGCCCGCCTGTCGTTCCGGGACGGCGCCGTGTGCCTCCCGGGGCTGGGCCCCGTGCACCTGCCGCCTGGGGTCGGGTGGGTGTGGGACACGGTGCCGCCTCCGCTCTGCCTTCAGCTGCCCGACGGCTTCCCCCGCTGCCCGACAGCGGGGACGGCGTCGTCTCGCCGTGTCCGGGCGCGCACGGCCCGTCAGGCCACCGGCCACACCGTGTCATCCCTCAACAAGCGGCGGCCCAGCAAGTCTCGCCCCCACACCTGCCTCTCCGTCTCCTCAGTCTCCCGCACCGCCGCCGACGCTTCCCGTGCGAACCCCGAGGTGGCGCCACAGTCACCGGGTCCTGTCGGCGCGCCCTCTGCCGGCGTGGCCCACCGCCGGTCCCACGTGCCGCCGATGCCCGTTCGCCAGGCGTTTCCCGCCCAGTCTCCATCCAAACCCGCCTCCTCCGCCTCCTCCGCCTCCCGCGCCTCCCCCGCCTCCCCCGCCTCCCCCTCCGCCTCCTCCGTCCCATCTCCCTTCCCGCCCCCCGCCGGCACTTCGACCCGACCGGTGACCTCTAATGACACACCGCAGGTAACCAGCTCTACTTCCTTACATACATACAGCGCACGCACACTCGTCGAACCCTTGCACCGACCATCAGTGACCCTGTCTCCAGAATGGAAGCCGCCATTGTGTGTTACTGCAATTTTCTTTGGGCACGCCCTGAATTTTGCAGCAGCTGCACTCTTTTATGTGCGGATGGACAGGTCACACTGGTGGCTTATTTGGGGTTTTGTGCGAAAAAATACCGCACAACAAGTTGATCTAATTGGTCACGTGATCATATTAAGTTGACATCAAAGAAATGCAATCAGAGGCTAATGAATGTTGTACCCCCCCCACCCCACCCCACCCACATCACGCCCCCCTACACACGCACCACAAATGTATAGTTATATCCCACCCACCCACACCCCCACACCCATCACCCCCACACACCCCACACACGCACGACAAATGTATACCTATATCCATCACTCATACCCGCTTTTACACCCACACACCCTCACACACCCACACACCCACACACACATCCACACCAGTTCGCCGCTCCCCACTCAACACACCCAACGCCCACTGACGCCGACACCTCACTCTGCACACAATTGATTGCTCGGCTGGAAGATCGATCACCCCTTGGGGAAGCCATCATGCAGTGACCTTACTACATGTTTGTGGTTTAATGAGACTCAACTCACCACTCACCTCTCAGTCTAGTCTCAAACAGCCGGGAGTGGGATTCCCAGAACCCAAAGCCGGGCTGAGTGTGAGAGGATGAATGACCATTAGTTGTTTGTTCCCTGGCCCTCCCAGCTTGCAGTACAAGATTATGCTGTATGTGAAATGAAGTGGTTGGGTTTTTTGGTTAAAAAAAAAAAATCTGATTATTCAATTTGGAGTCAGATCATCCAGTTAAATTTCACTTTCACAATATATTCTCAATGAAATCAGAATCCAGAATAATTCATTGACATATTTGCAGCACCCACATAATATATGTTGCATTATAAATGTCTTTCTCTGTGTATGCAATGCTTAAAGATAGTACTTAACAGTTCATTTTTCTAATAACATTGTTTTGATTTCCGCTAGTGAAAGTGGGTGATAATAGGAGAAAACTCATGCACTTCTTTGCCTTGCCTTTGAAATGGCTACAGTGGCGACCTCTAGGTAAACAAAGATCAGGGTTCAGGCTATACACCATAATGTTGTGCTATTTTAACTAGGTCATATAATAACACCACGGTAATGCTATCTATCTAGGTCAATGAATGACCCAAACTGCTCTATGTATGTGGGCAAGTCATTTACATTATCCAATTACGTCATTTGAAAGCAACGAGATTTCCCTTTTTGATCCCATTAATTGTCACCGAGTTGCACAAAAGTTAACCTAAAGGCCCTGTCACATTACGGCGTATGGCGGGAGCGTATTGAAAACCTACGTAGGTCCTGCGCGTGCCAGCCTATGATGACATTTGGTGACCTTTCGGGTGGTTTTGAGCGTATGTGGAACCTATGAGGAGCGTACGAGGAGCGTATGAGGAGCGTATGGGAGCGTGCTGTGACATTTTTTGACAGTATGGGCCATACCCCCTCATAGGTCAAGTTTTTTTGAGCATGCACACAAAAATTTGGACGGACGGATTTATGAAAGCGTATGGCGGCGTATGCCTCATATGCTTCACATACGCCGGCATCTGGCGGCGTATGAGTAGCGTATGAGTAGTGTATGAGTAGCGTATACGGCGTATGCCGACGTATATGACGTAACGCGCTTACGCCGCCATACGCTCCCGCAAAAAACCCTAATGTGACAGCCCCTTTACCGCTAAGCTATTTCTGTGCCACTCTGGTTTAAATAGGTATACATCTTCATTCTCGACTATTGCGCCTGTCTGTTCCTTCAGCAAACATTCCCCAATGTGACTTTCAACTCACTGTGCAAAGGTCTATTGTAAGAATTATCTAGGTATAGACTTAGATTTCGTTTTGAAATGCCAAATGTGTCAAGCCTGATTTTCACCTCACTAAACTCACTATGCAGAAGTGTATTCTAGAAATATCTCGATCTAGATCGAAATTTATTGTTAAAGTGTCAAGTGTGTCAACAAGAACTTGTATTGCTCTACATAGAGAAGCTTGTTACAGTTTTCATGACGTATTCGACCATTTTCTCCAAACACACAGTCCAGTCCATTGGTATGGGAAACTAATACTGGCCCTGTAATCCGGTGAGGGAACTGCGTGTGCGATAATAGGGGATTTCGCCGGAGTCGGCCCCCCCCCCCCCCGCCACACTCATATATATCTCTATGGTTACTGGTTATGGAGTGAGTGGGTGAGTAAGATAGCTGTGGTGGCTTGTGATTGGTTCCGGAGATTGTATGTACCTCCCAGCTGCGTCTCGACCAGACGCGGTGACCGAATCGGTAGAGCGCAGGCTTCCAGTGCGGAGGGTCGGGAGTTTGAATCCCAGCTGAGTCAAACCAGTGATATATTAAAATTGATACTTGTCGCTACCTAGCCTGGTGCTCGGCATTAATAGGTTGATTGTTGGATTTTTACGTCCTGGCAACATCTAAGGTCATATCAGGAGAGGTACTGACTTGTGACAGTGCGCACTCATGGCGATTTTATAGTGCTTCCCCTCTGAGAGACCAGGCCGCCAGCACCATGACCCGATATCTCACTCAGTCACATTACCCTGACACTGACCTAACCAGTCCTTGTCCTAATCTAGTAATGCCAAGCGCCAAGCAAGGAAGTGACAAGTATAAATTTTGTAAGTCATCGGTTTAACTGGACTGGGAATTGAACTCCTGATCTCCTGCACTGGAAGCCTGCGCTTTACCGATTCGCCCACTGCGCCCAGTAATAGGATATGACAAGGACTGGTTAGCACAGTATCAGAATAATATGACTGTGCAGGACCTGGACTCCCAGTCGAGCAGCACTACAAAGTCGGCATGAGTGCGCACTTTTATAAATATAAGTCGGTACCCATCCTGATGTTGCTAGAACATAAAAGAACAAACAAACAAACCCAGCTGCATCTCTCCTCTTGCGTGACGCCTAGCGGTGTCTCAGAGAAGTAATACAGAAGGCGAACCCTGCTAATGTCACTCACTTGGATTTTTGCTATTCCCACAAGATGGCGCTGTTTACCCGGATGCTGCAGCTGCGAAGGATGAAGAAGGTCAAAATAGATCATGGCATGTGTAGCTAGTGTATGCCTTCCCACGGTTTTCATGGTGTGTGAAGCACCCCTCACCCCCACCCCCTTTCCTACACCCCCCTATATGTCCTGTGAGTTTAACTTGATTAATTTAAGATCTTTTTGATTGCATGGATTGGGTCCTAAATATAGTGCTACAATTAGAGGTTTCCTGTTCTCTGCATAGTCGGTAGAGGAAACTGCATTATGATATAGTCATAGTACATTGGATGTATACTTTCTTTGTTTTAGGCTATTTATTTCATATAAACATATACCGCTGGGTAGCACTAGTCCAATCTTTTGAATTTTGTTTTAGTAGTAAGTTAATTAGTAACCATGCTAACAGGCAGAATGGTTCACTATATATAATATATATATATGATATATATATTATATATATATTGTATATATATTATATATATATTTTATATATATTATATAAATATATTATGTGTGTGATGTATAACACATTATGCAAGTATGAAGATACATAAGGGAATTATTATTATTATTGTTACACTCCATAAGACCCAACACTGTACCAGTGGCGCCACCTGTGGCCTCGCCTCCACCTGATGTACCATGGCAGGATCACGAGACTATATTATATATATGTATATATATATATATATATATATATATTTATATATATATATATATATATATTTCACCTCGTTCTCGGCCTCCTGGCTAATTATAGCACATTGAGAGATGATCATAACCCGATCCCACATAGAGCGTTCCGGGCTTGGCGGGCTTGGCGTGTGCGTGTGACTCGCTGAGGTCCATGCATATTTTTAACTCGACCATAGTTAATTATTTAAACATAGCGCATATGTAAAATCCTAATCTAGGTTGGCAACCTTACCAAGGTTTAGTATTTCAAATTTGAAATTACATATATACATATATATTTATATACGTGTAACTGAATGCATGCATGCATATATGTGGACATATGTCTGTGCATATATGTGTGTATTATGTGTACATGTACTCCTGTCCCTCACCCACTACTAGCTGCTCCCTGAACATGCCATCTGTAGTAAATATAACAACCTCACTCCCAACGCCCCAACCCCAACCCCCACTAGCGTGTCCCTCCCTACCTCTCAGGACATATATTTGGTTATATAAATAGAGAATTCAGATGGAACTGTGTTGGTGAATATGTATTACATGGCATGATTCCAGAATTATATATATATTATATATATAATATAGTACATATAATATATAATTAAGTATATAATATATTTGTAATATATTTGATAAATTATATAGATAATATTGTATATAATACCCCTGTCACACTATGACGTAACAGGCCAGCGAGTGGGGAAAGTAGAAATCACTTATTTACGTCGAGATACGTAGAAATTCTCGGCGTTTCAGGGCGAAGTTGGACGTCAGTGCAACGTAGTGGACCTAGGTGAAACGTCGATCCAACGTAGTTGTAAAGCATGAGAACATTAAAAAAACGCACATGGAACGCTTGCAGAACGGCGGTGAACATTATATATGTTATTTGATTGCCAGAAGTACACATTTCTATGTTAAATACCTCAAAACACAGTGGAGAAACGGGAAACGTATGTTAGACATATGTTAGACGTACGCTATGTGTACGTTTTCAATACGTTTTCAATATGTTTTCAATACGTTATCATTACGTGGACTGTACGTTTCTGCAGGCTTGACTTACGCCTGACGTAGTTCAACGTATGTATAACATAGTGTAACATAATACTAGCATACTCGACATATGTCTAACGTATACATAGCATATGCTAACATATAAGCCAGACGTTGTCTTACGTCGAGCTACATCAAAAGTTTTGGGTATGTCCAAAACCTTAACGTGTGTCACCGTAACTCGACGTACCTCGACGTACCTCGATGTACCTCGACGTAGGCTTAACGAATGAGTAACGTATCTCGATGTATCTCGATGTAATGGCCAAATTTCACTTACGTCGGCTTATGCTGCCGTGTTACATCGAAGTGTGACAGGGCCATAATGCATTCAATAGATAGCGTACATATATATATATGTCTAACATAATATATAATATATATTAATATATACTATATTATATGCAAAATTGATTTAAAATGGATTATGTATATAACATAGACATTACAAAAAATATATAATAAGCTACTCGGATAGATATATTAAAATATATAAAATATATGCTAATATTCTCCTGTACCCGTTGCAAAGCGCCATTTCCGGCACTTCTTTTTCCCTTTTCCCCGCGTGACATTCCCCGCTCCATATACTACTTCTCCCAGCCGGACGGCCGTGCCCAGCCAACCCGCGAGGACAAGATGGAATTCCTGGTCTCACTGAACAACGCGGCCACAGGAAAGTTCAACATGCAGATGTTGTACTTCTACAAGTACCTCATGACTCACGGCCAGGAAGACGGCTTCCCGCTCATCGACAAGGACCTCTTCTTCTACTGTGAAGTACAGAAGTTCAAGGTGAGCACGCTGACGTGTCTGTATCTGGGCATTGTTGCTGCCGATAGCATTTGACGGTAGCCGCAGTTGTGGATCAGCGTTGGTAGTGATAATTGATAGGTAGCATGGTCATGGTCATGGGCGTAGCCAGAAATTTAGAAATTTCGAGCACAACATTGTGTGTACGCGCTTACTGGAAATAAATAAATTATAAGCACAAAATATAAAGTGCTTATTATAAAAGATTTTGTATGGACAAAATGTGACTCTGAGAGAATATGTTTGCATGTGCTTACAGTGTGATAATGTAGCTAAGCCCCTGAGGGTAGTGGTCATAGCAGAGGCAGTGGTAGTAGTAGTGGTAGGAATAGTGGCCGGAGCAGAGCTAAGCCCCTGAGGGTAGTGGTCATAGCAGAGGCAGTGGTAGTAGTAGTGGAACTAATAGTGGCTGGAGCAGAGCTAAGCCCCTGAGGGTAGTGGTCATAGCAGAGGCAGTGGTAGTAGTAGTGGAAGTAATAGTGGCCGGAGCAGAGCTAAGCCCCTGAGGGTAGTGGTCATAGCAGAGGCAGTGGTAGTAGTAGTGGAAGTAATAGTGGCCGGAGCAGAGCTAAGCCCCTGAGGGTAGTGGTCATAGCAGAGGCAGTGGTAGTAGTAGTGGAAGTAATAGTGGCCGGAGCAGAGCTAAGCCCCTGAGGGTAGTGGTCATAGCAGAGGCAGTGGTAGTAGTAGTGGAAGTAATAGTGGCTGGAGCAGAGCTAAGCCCCTGAGGGTAGTGGTCATAGCAGAGGCAGTGGTAGTAGTAGTGGAAGTAATAGTGGCTGGAGCAGAGCTAAGCCCCTGAGGGTAGTGGTCATAGCAGAGGCAGTGGTAGTAGTAGTGGAAGTAATAGTGGCTGGAGCAGAGCTAAGCCCCTGAGGGTAGTGGTCATAGCAGAGGCAGTGGTAGTAGTAGTGGTAGTAATAGTGGCTGGAGCAGAGGCAATAATGGTAGCGTTAACAGTGGCTGTAATGGTAGTGACCGTAATAGTAGCAGTGGCAGTAAAGGTGGCTGTAGCAATGGTAGCAGTAGCAGTGGCAGTAATAGTGGTTGTTGCAGTGGCGGTAATGGTGGTTGTAGGAGTGGTAGTAATAGTGCCTGTAGGAGTAGCAGTAATGGTAGCTGTAGCAATGGTAGTAATAGTGGCTGTAGCAGTGGCAGTAATGGTGGTTGTAGCAATGGCAGTAATGTTGGCTGGAGGAGTGGCAGTAATAGTGGGTGTAGGAGTGGCAGTAATGGTGGTTGTAGCAGTGGTGGTAATGGTGGATGTAGCAGTGGTAGTAATGGTGGTTGTAGTAGCAGTGGTAGTAATAGTAGTGGTAAGAATGGCAGTACTGGCTATAGCAGTGGCAGTAATGGTAGCTGTAGCAATGGTAGTAATAGTGGCTGTAGCAGTGGCAGTAATGGTGGTTGTAGTAGCAGTGGTAGTAATAGTAGCAGTAGCAATAGCAGTAATGGCTATAGCGGTGGCAGTAATGGTAGTGGTAGCAATGGTAGTAATGGTTATAGCAGTGGTAGTAATGGTGGCTGTAGCAGTATGGTTATAGCAGTGGTAGTAATGGTGCCTGTAGCACTGGCAGTGATGATAGCCGTAGCAGTGGCAGTAATGGTAGTTGTAGTGGTAGTGTGTTGCTTATGGGTTGGAATCCCACTACCTGCCACACGGAAAGCGGGCGCTCGACTCATTCGGTCACTCCGTCTTGTTTACGTTAACACCCGGACAGTGTGTGACTAACTGGGATATCGGGTCCCGGTGATGGTTGTCTAGTATCCGAGTGGGTAAGCACAACCAAACCATGAAGCCTCAGTCTATCAATCAGCCAATGCTGCTTTGCAGGATGCCAGCCACCAACATGCTGATGAGGAGTTACTGAAGCGCAAACTGCAGTCGATTGTTGACTTCTACCTCGAATCCTGCACCCCACCCGCCTTGCAGGTAGGTTCCATTCTTGTTTCACATTTCAAAATGCTATAATTCATCAATTTTCAGAAATCGTTAAAAAAATCTCACTTTAGGTGTTTATTGCAGACCTGCCACATGATACGGGTTACTCGTATCCAATATGGATTTCGGGGTTATTTTGAGTGATACGTCCGTACTCCATTTTGATATGGATTTTTAGTTTAATTTATGGAAATAAAAATGTGTAACCACATTATTCCCTTGTGTGCATTCATACGGGAATCTAGGTGAAAAATACAAATTACCATCCAAAAAATGTGGCCGGTCTGAGACTGGCAAAAGGAGCCACACATGCAGCTGATGTTCAGCCACGGTGATGAATGTTGTATATGAATGTAATGTAGTTTATTGTATATAATGATTGAGTAATGAAATTATGTAATTGTATTCACATGTTTTTTTATGGTGGAATAATTATTATGTGGTAGAATAATTA
Organism: Branchipolynoe longqiensis; assembly: GCA_030323885.1. Lineage (NCBI taxonomy): Eukaryota > Metazoa > Annelida > Polychaeta > Phyllodocida > Polynoidae > Branchipolynoe > Branchipolynoe longqiensis. The sequence goes on along the minus strand of JASIRB010002255.1, from coordinate 51,239 downwards.
TTATTTGGTACAGATTCACACAGATTCATACAGGATTTTAGGTGAAAAATGCAGATTGCCATCAAAAAAATGTGGTAGGTCTGTTATTGACAGTATATATCAAGCTGATAGATGGATGCCAACATTGCATTTTGACTTCTAAATATTGTTAACGATAGAAATAATAGTCTGTTATGGTAGTAAGGAATTGTATGTAGCATCACTGCTTGCTGTAACTAATCAACAGGACAAGCCAAAGCCCATTTTCCAGACACTGCAGTTTGGAACCTTTTATTGTAAGCAAAGAATTGTTTTTCAAACTAATTAGTTCAGCTTTCTTTTAACTTTCATATATGTTTCTTAATTCACGAAGGCGGACACAGGAGTTCATTACAGTGGTTTTTTTATTTTTCGTTATGAGGTTGTTACATGTCAGGTATAGGTGCTTTTGAGTATATCTGGGTGCTAGTCCGTGTGTGTGGTTCATTCATCGCTTGGGGCTTTCGATCCCAGTGATGGTATATGGGATTGGATTCGAGCCCTTAACCCTTCCCGTTGATGTTCATCTTGAGGTGTGGGTGGGTGGGTGAAGTTAGGTGTTTGAGTTGTCTGGTCGGTGCCTGGAGGAGTTGTCTGGCGTGGAGGCATTTTGGATTTGAACTGGTCACATGTTTTTGGCGGGAGGGAGGTCTGTGTCCTCCTCCTGTAACCGGGTGGAGGGGTTCCACCGTTGACGCTATGTGGCACCAGCAATGCCGCGGGTATGGGTGTTCTTTTTCCCCTGGAGGCGAGTGGGGTCGGGTCATGCCGGTCGGGCTGGGTCCTGTCCCCGCCCTGCGAATTAGCCATGTTACGTTAACATGCATAATTACAAATTGTTTATCATGTAGTGAGATTCACTGACCCTTCCCAAGGTGAAATGCCACATACATAGGTTGGTAGGTTGATTCCATCAGAGTCTGGATAGGCCAATGGTTAGGAAGCTGGCCTCCGAATAGTAGAGGTGTGGGTTCAAGGCCTACATTAGGCACAGTGCTTAAGTTAGTCTAGCCTGTTGTAAACTTGTTGATTTCCATTTGAGTCAGAGTCAATGACTGTTCCAAAATACAAATGTACTTGTATACACTTACTTCCTTGATTCACACTAGACAAGGAGTGGTATAATAGTGTTTTTATTCATAGAGACAAGTTGATGGAGGAATGGCAAGAAGGAATGTTCAAAGGGGATACTCAGGAACTCAACCCTACTAATCGGTGTGTCTTTTTGTAGTTGAGGGGTGGATGTTAGCAAAAATGGCGATCGGATTCGTGTGCAGGCGGTGACTGACCGTTGAACCCAGGAGGCAGTTGTGAAGTCAGCGCCTGGAGGAAGAAGTTAATGCTAGGTGGTGGCAGCAGGCACAGGTCTGGGTTCAATTCGGTTGTCACCATTAATGTGTATGAATAGCACCAGGTGGCAGCATCAGTGTCTGTTGTAACGAGCATATAGTAGCCCTACCAATTCATTGCCGCACTGAGAATTACCCATAATAATGATAACATGTATAATTTGGTTTTCCACCCATATGCAATACAATGGGTTTGGTTTAGGGTCATGAATTACTATTCAGTTTTATTGGTGTTTGAGGATAGCTTGTTTTCCCTACATCTCAGATTAACCCTGATCTGCACTGTCCCAACCGAACCCGCTGCTATTCGGAGATCTTAGTTGTGTAGTTGTCTGCACTGACCTCTCAGGCAAGGAGCCACATAGGCAGGTAGGCCTGAAATGGGTGATGACATCAGGGAGCCTAGGCGGTGTAATGGTTAGCATACTAGCCTGGAATGCAAGAGGTGGTGAGTTTGAATCCTGCTCTAGGCGCAATATTTCCCATTTTCACCCCCCACGACTGTTGTGTAGTGTGAGTGCTGGATCGTCTGCAAATATTGATGGCGTCATCTTTTAAAATCTTTTTTTTTGTAAATATTTTTATTCATCTGAACACATATTTAGTCAGCGCCGAGACACTAGTCTTTTAGCCGTTGAATTGATCACATTTGGTTTGTACATGGGTGATGGGGAAGTAGAACTCCATTCTGAACATTAAACGTGGGGGTGCAGCCTATGCTGTATAGTGTACAGCATAGGTACTCAACAAAGTGCAGGATTGAGTCTCCTACATGAGTCCTTCGATTGGTTGCAGATCGACATCCCGGCTGACCTGCAGTTGAAGACGTCTCGCGCCTCACAGCGCTACCTTAGCGGCAAGGACGTGAACTCGGCACTGTTTGACGAGGCGCAGTACGCCACCTTCAAAGAACTGCTCCCTTATTGGTCCGGCTTCATCCGGCAGTGGAATCCGGAGGAAGACGAGACGCAGCGACCTGGTCAGCATAAACCAGCGACTGTCCGGTTAAAGGCGCATAGCATAACCCGATGGTTTTCAGTTTCTGCAATATTATAAAGCTAAATATATTAGGTTGATTGTTATGGTTGGTTGGTTGTTAGAGTTTTACATCCTGGCAACATCTAAGGTCATACGAGGACGAGTACCGACTTGTGGTTGGTTGTTGGAGTTTTACATCCTGGCAGCATCTAAGGTCATATCAGGACGGGTACCGACTTGTGACAGTGCACACTCATGGTGACTTTATAGTGCTGCCCGACTGGGAGACCAGGCCAGCAGCACCATGACCTGATATCCCACTCAGTCACAGTATCCTGAGACACTGAGCTAACCAGTCCTTGCCCTATCCTAATAATGCCGAGCGCCTGGCTAAGGAGTGACAAGTATCCATTTTGAAGTCATTGGTTTGACTCGACCAGGGTTCGAACTCATGAATTCGAATCCCACGATCTACCAGAAGGGGAAAGGGATGCTCAACTCGTTTGGCCCTCCCGTCTGGTTTGATTGCTATAATCTACTTCACGTAAGTTTGGAGTGGATTTTATTTTAAAGGACTAACTTTGGATATATTTAACTCTTTAAGGCTGGAAGCGCACAAATGCGCCCACAAGTTTCACGACCTTACGGTCCAGGAGCACCTAAATGCACTTGCAATTGGCTAGCACTGATATGATCGACAAATCTTCAAAAAAACATTTCTAGAAATGCAATTCAACTACAGTTATGTAACAATTCGGTCAAAACAACAAAGCACAAGAACGTCAGACTGCAGTAAATGTTTAAGGAGTGTACCAGTATCTAAGTTGCATATATAGGATCAAATCTAGCGGATTTGGTTTTTACATGGTGTTTCATAATCCCAATAGAATACATATTGATTTGAAGCAAATGTCCTTGTGTTTTCAGTGTAACCGTTTCTGTGCTGTTTTGTGTCAATCGTTACTGTGGACAAAAAAAACAAAGGCTCATATACTACACATATAAATATGGATATATATATATCATATGTAGATATATATATGTAGATATCCATATTATGTCACTTATAAAATTTCAGTTCAAACCCAGTTGAAATTGCAGAGAAATTAATTTATGATGGAAATAAGATCCGAATTGACACAAATAGTCCACACATCTCCTGCCTAGCACACTCCGATTACAAGTTGGAGCGAGGGATACAGGCGTGAGGCGGAGCCAGGCATGGTGGAACAAGCCAGGTGGCGCCACCAGGTGAGGCAGAAGGCCTGACCAGTCGATGAGTGGAGGAGTGTCAGTTAGTTGTTGTAGTGTCAGGTTGATATGAACTGAGGACACAGTTCATAGATAATCGGTTTCCGGATAATTATACTCATATAATTGCTTATGCAGCACATATTCTATATACATTAAGCTCAGTATCAGGATAATGTGACTAAGTGGGATATTGAGTATTAGTGCTGGCGGCCCAGTCTCCTAGTGGAGCAACATTATAATGTTGCCATGAGTGCGCACTGTCACTTGTCGGTAAGCATCCTGATATGAATTTAGATGTTGCAAGGATGTATAATCCTAAGAAATAAACTGATATGTATTAATATTATATATAAACGTATATAAATATATATATATATATTTTCCAGCTCAAATGCAATAGATTTTAAGATTTGCTGGAGAGCATGTTTCAGAGTACAGAACTGACAATCTTATCCCCATACGGGAAACCAGCGTTAGCAACCCCCATGCAGAAATCAAAGGTGTTGATTGTTGAAACTTGGAAGTGACATCATAGCAACTCACACTCTTCTCTGCAGTTACGAAGCAGGAAAAACAACGCAAGAAGCGACAGGAGGACTTCGATAGATGGAAACCGCCATCAGCAAAGACCTTTTCCCTGCCAACCTTGCCAAGGGGCACGTCTGTTGCTGCCCTCACCTTCTCACTCACTGATGGCGTCAAGTGGAAGGTACGCTGGGGGTGGGGGTGGGGGGTTGTGCTCTATTCGCTATACATTGCGCATTTGCTACTTTGATACAGGGTCACTTCCAGCTTGGCCAAATGACACCAGCACCATTATGAACTCACTAATGTAACTCAGTAATATAACTCAGTAATGTAACTCAGTAATGTAGATCTAACCCAGTAATCTAACTCAGTAATGTAACATAGTAATTTGTATTGATAGCAATTAAGATGGATGTTATTATTTAAAGTTGCATAGTCCGATGGTTTTGTGTCTGTTATTTTCTGAGCTATACATCTACCTTACTTTAGTTTGAAGTAACTTTTATTTTAACCGGCTACCTTTTGAGATATTTGTATTGGACTAGTGCTGCCCAGCGGTGAAAACAAGTATTAACATACTTATCCATTATGAGCAGGGTAAATAAATTCATCACACACACAAAAAAAAAAAAAGGCTTTGCAGTAATAGGTTCTATCAAATTAACCCAGTATTCCCTTCTATGTGGCAACACATGTTTAATAAGTGCACCAGTATCTAAGTTATATGTGTAGAATCAATTATTTTGGCTTTGAAAATTTGATGTTTTCATTGGACTATGCAGCTTTAAGTTATTGTCCTAAGCCCCTTAAATATTGAGACTCCCGACTAAGCTGTTGAGAGGATTAGGTGCCGAGATGTGGTTCTTGGACCCACTGAGTAAACGACCTGCATTACCTCCAACCTGCCACAGAAAGCTGCCTGCATTCCTGGACTCCTGGAGCAGGAGCCTACTTATATGTGTGCGGGCAGAATGTGTGTCTTATCATAACAAGATTTGCTTAAGGTTATCAATATTTGTTGGTAATTAAAAGCAGTTTATATTAAATGACTATGGAAGGAGGTCAGGTATTTTAATTAGATTAGATTAGAGTGTTTGAGATGTATGCTCAGGCCAAGTCGGAGACTCCACCATCAGGGCCCACTACATATGGTGAGGACGCTCTCTTCATTGTTGTCATGTGCAGCAATGAATTTGAATCTGCTTCTGTTTGCTGGCTGTATCCTGGAATCTGTGGTGCATCTGGTATTGCTGTTAACATCTTATCAAGCTGCCCTTTGAATGATTATACACTGCAGTTTGATCGATTTCTTATGTAAGCTGGCATTGTATTGAAGAGCTGGACTCCTCGGAAAGAAATACTTCCTTCTCACAGTGCTTTTGTTGACTGTGAGGCTTTTGTATTTATTGCTGGTACCTTACCAAGTCTACCATGTCTTTTTCAATGTTATGTTGTTATGCCATAGCTTACATCAACACAAGGTACGTAACCAATGAAACGTCAACAATACAACCACTGTGTGATATATGCCATAGTGGCTTCCTATAGAAGAGTGGGAAAGTAGGTGGCAGCCCGAATGCAGTGGTGAACCGATAGGTGGCACTGTGAATTAGGTGGCACTCTGAATGGGTTAAGAACACAATCGTGTTGATTAATTACCCAGTAAATTATGATCAGACTTATTCCATTCATGTTGTTATTGCTGCTGTTGAGCATTCCCTTATTTACTACAGGACTCGGGCGACCCAATTTCCCTCCCCGTTGCCGCTGCTCCCACGCCCTGCCCAGTGTGTCTCTCTGGTCACCCAAGCCACTTTTTGGCGCATGCGCACATCCTGCAGACTCGGGTCGAATAATCGAATAAGCTTCTCCACACTCGGGTGACAAAAATGGTGGCCCTTTTATTAGTTTTTTTAGTAGCCGATATAATTACAGCAAAATATCATTTTTATGATGGCATAGTTTAGTGATATTTCCATTTCATTAATCTATGTTATTACACACAAAAAAGATGTATGACTGGTACCGGTGGCTGTTATCCTGCAGGACGGTACCAGCGCAAATGTGACGTCATCGCTCCTTGCGAACCCCAGCCAAGAGGTGGGTTACTGGGGTCGGGTAGTTTTGCACACGGCACGTGTATTTCTCGACTCCACTCGCGGTGTTAGATTTGAAATTCTGATGACTCGGGTGACCAGAGTCGCCCGGGTCGTGTTAATCGATTACGGCCCAGGATGTCGGTGTGTTTATTAATATCACATTAGTGCAGTCCGTCACATTTCCCAAACCCCAGAGCAAGCCACTTGGAGATTAACTCCGTCCTTACCTTTCACTTACCTTACTTTCTCAAGCTGGACTAATTTCCCTCCCCCCCCCCCTCCTCACACCTATCCCCATCTGCACAAATATGCTTTTTTTCCTTTTTCTTTTTTGGTACATTAGTTGTTTAAGCAGGGAAAATGTCAGTCGCAGACGACTGGTCTTCCTCATTCCACTGCTCCTTACCCTATCCTAGTAATGCCGAGCGTCTGGCTAGGAAGCGACAAGTATACATTTTTAGTCATTGGTTTGACTCGACCAGGATTCGAACCCACGATCTACCAACACGGGAGATGGACGCTCTAACTCATTCGGCCATCCTGTCTGTATTTATTCAACAAATTGCTATTAAACGCAGTAAGCCCAGGAAAACAGGAGATTTCCACCACCATCCTGACCTCTGACGTCAATGGCAAGAATTCAGTGTTCTGGGTATCAGCTCATTGTGCAGCCATACCTTAGATGTTGCTAGAACGTAAAACTCCAACAACCAACCAACCTACCTCCGTGGGAAAGGTGGTACAGATGATTTCCACCACCAACACGCCCGCTGGCGCCAATGGCAAGAATTCATTTCCTGGGTAGCAGCAAAGACCCTATAATACTAAGACGGCTCACTCAGCCTGTACTGTGTAATCAAAAAGATCAAACCCACCACTTGGTGCGCTGGCTGTTCTCTTGGTTAAACAGTTGCCATGTTATATGTATAAATGTATATATGAATGTGAAAGATGTGTGATGATGGCAATGATGATGATGATGATGTGTATTTGTTCATAGAAATTTCATATTGATGTGTATTCATACTTACCTATCTCATGTATAATATAATTGTATGTGTTTACATGTGAAACACCAACTAGCAGCCGGGCTGATCAAACCCACCACAAGGTGGCACTGCGAAATTTACATTACCATGGGAGAGATAGGGAGTGAGCTGTCTTAGTATTATAGGGTCTTTGGTAGCAGCTCATTGTGCAGCCATGCTCTACGGAAAATGTGGTACAGCTGATTTCCACCACCAGTACGCCCTCTGACGGCCATGGCAAGAACCAATGTTGTGGGTACCAGCTCACTTTGCAGCATGCTCTGTGGAAAAGGTCTTACAGAGGATTTCCACCACCAACCCGCCCTCTGACAGTACTGGCAACAACTATTGCTGTGGGTAGCAGTTAACTGCGCATGCTCGCCGGGAAAAGGTCTATTGTGCTGAAACAAAACCTATTCATGTGAATAAATATTTTTGAAAAAAGAAACATGTAGTGGTGGTGGGGTGGGGGGAGGAGGTTCCTTAAATCCGAAGTTAAAATCTGCTGACCAACTGACCGATCCGTGACCGGCTGCCTACAATCCAGGCCCACTACCCCTACTTCACACAACCAGCCGGCTCACCAGGCTGCTCCAACAACACAGAACAACAGAACACATCATAAGACACAGTGGTCCAACACACCACGCGTAACATATCCTAATAATATTTGCATAAATCAATTATTCATACTACACATAAGTAATGCTATACAGTATAACCCCATTAAGCCAAACTTGAAGGGACCCTAGAAATTTGTTTGGATTAACCGATCATTGGTTTAACCGAGCTTTGGCTTCAACTTTGACTTGGCTTTGGCAAAAATGCGGGTGCATTATGAATGTAATATACAATATATGTGGACACTTTGATTATTGTTTTTTATGTATATACAGTATACGGAATAAGCTCGGTTAAACCAAACAATCCATGTACAACATATTTTCAAATTTCAGCTTGTAACTAACTGATTGCTGCGTACTTCTGATGGCTTTATAGTGTGTCCCACTGAGATACCATGCCACTAGTACCACGAATACCCCATGTGCAACATGTTTACTGTTCATTGACTGTCATTGTGTCTCCATGTATAACATATTTGTCCAATTTCAGTTTGTAACTAAGTGATGGCTGCGTACTTCTGATGACTTTATAGTGTTGTCCCACTGAGATACCATCCCATTACAATTGCGATGGTTAGCAGAATAATGTTTTCAGAACAGAACAAATCAAGGTTGTTTTTTGTCTCATTCACATAGCATATCCCCTCCCACACACAAGAAAAACCCTAAAAGAAACAGGGGGGAAAAAAAAGATCAGAGCCTAAGCTAGTGTCCCTCAAAAAAGAAACAAGAGAAACTCATGTTAAGTGTAAATACCAATAATGCTGTGACAATTTACTGTTCAATGATATGGACATTTTAAATATGTAACCTCCCTGAAATGGCTGGAAATAGCATTTCAGAGCCTTTAGATTTCAACATTTCTGACGGGGTGAGGGGAATACCCACAGACCCCCTCCCCCTAGTGCTTCGCGCCTTCGGCACTCGTCTGGTCCCAGAATTAATCTCTCCCATCAAAACAAAAATTAATAGCTATGTCCCTGCAGATAGTTCCAACAGTCCGAATTTCACCGACAGACATCCAATCGAGAAACAAAATGGCTGCCGACTTGGCGTCGACGCCTCAACTGGAGGACGCGGTCAGGCGACGCTGTAGAGTGTTTTAGATTCTATCGACTGACGGGCTGTTTCAGTGTGTCTTACGCTGTTATCACAATGTTGCTGTTTGTTATGCAGGCTGAGGAGATCATTACAAAGGTGCAGAATCATGTGAAAAGCACAGTCAATGCTCGACGCGCCAGGAACCATTCTGTGCAAGTGTACGTTTCCATGTGGGTGATGCTGCGTTCATATGAACTGGTGAATATGGTGTTTCCGACTTCACGACCTGTGAATTGCGTTCAAGTGACTTCACAACTCGTGAACACCACCTGTGAACTGGAGATTTTGGAACCTGCTCCTTACTCACCACTCATGAAGAAATGGCGGTGTCGCAGTTTCCGCCGTCCGTCGTATGCGCGGTGCAAAACATTCGTTTTATTCAAAATTAATGGAAATCCAGAACCCTAACCTTATAAATTTGATATAATCCTTTTGGTAAAGATGTTTTCTATATGTGTACCAAGCGATTTGTTTCTAGGTGGTGTGGTTTTAGAAATATATCACTTTTCCTGTATGAAGATTTGACAATGCCTATATTATCGCCCAGCATGAAACAAGGGCCGTATTCGATTAACATGACTCGGGTCACCCGAGTCGTCAAAATTTCAAATTGAACACTGCGAGTAGAGTGTTTACCGCGAATTGCCAAATGAACGCTCTCAGTTTACATGGTCGTGTTCACCAGCAGTAAGTGGGAAGTTCAACATATTCATGAGGACCGTATGAACACAGGATTATACACATATATCTCTGACAGCGTCCGTTCTGCACACATAGCCCGTTAGGTGGCGCCACAGGCTGTGTACGTGACTGAGTGGCACGTGACGTTCCGCTTAAATACGGGTCTCCCGAGATACCAGCGCAGGGACCCAGCAGACAACGCACCGCCCTTATTTGGTTAGGGTAGGGTAGATTGTTTGTTGGAGGTTTTATGTCCTAGCAACATCTATGGTCATATCAGGACAGGTACCGACTTGTGACAGTGCACACATATGGTGACTTTATACATTTACAGCATTTTACGGCACCATGACTCAATATCCTACTCATTCACATTATCCTGACACTGAGCTAACCAGACCTTGCCCTATTCTAATAATGCTGAGCGCCAGGCTAGGAAGTGACAAGTATCAATTTTTTAAGTCATTGCTTTGACTCAGCTGGGATTCTAACTCCCAACCTTCGACAAGGGAAGCCTGCGCTCTGATTCAGCCACTGCATCCGGTCGCGTAGTTTACAGGGACATTGCGTCAATGAAGATGTTTAAGTGTAAATGACAGACACAGTGTGCATACACAGTGGCAGCACTGGATAGGGCAAGGATTGGTTGGCTCAGTGTCAGGATAATGTGACTGAGTGGGGCAGCACTCTAAAGTCGCCATGAGTGCGCACTGTCCCAAGTCGGTACCCATCCTGATATGACCTTTAGATGTTGCCAGGACGTAAAACTCCAACAACCAACCAACTGTTGCCTGCAGACTTTAAACTAAAGTAAAGATTTTAAATGATTAACTTCAGAGATATTTGAAGTTTGTTTGTTTGTTTGTTGTTGTTTTACGTCCTAGCAACATCTAAGGTCATATCAGGACGGGTACCGACTTGTGACAGTGCGCACTCATGGCGACTTTATAGTGCTGTCCCACTGGGAAACCAGGCCGCCAGCACCATGACCTGGTATCCCACTCAGTCACATTATCCTGACACTGAGCACACCAGTCCTTGCCCTATCCTAATAATGCCGAGCGCCTGGCTAGGAAGCAACAAGTGTCAATTTTAAAGTCATTGGTTTGACTCGACCGGGACTCGAACCCACGACCCCACGATCTACCAGCACGGGAGACGGACGCTCTAACTCATTCGGCCATCCCGTCTATTTGAAGTGTAAACATGCTTGTCAAAACTCTGACCCCATAGGTTTCAATACTAACAGGTTCTATTAAATTGACATAGCATACCCTTCTATGTTTTAAAAAAAAAAAAAAATTTTTGTTTTTTTTATTGAGGCTGTATTTATACTGTCCATAGCATATAAGCCTGGGTATTCAGGCTTGTTTTCAATGCTGGCCAGCTGTAGTGTTGGTGTTGTCTTATCACACAGTAGCTGCTGATAAGGTATTTGATTGCCTGTATTTCAGTAGCAGATAGATAGTTGGTTGGTCTGGTTAGTAGTCTATGTTAATTTTTTTGGATTTTCTTGGCATATATGTGCTTTATTTTTTCTACTCTTATTTCTAGACTAGCCTACTCCTATTTACATATCATAGGCTTGTACGCAGCTGTGAGGTGTGTTATCTGGGTGCTTTTGGTATGGTTACCTTCCATTGGGCGTCTCGCTGGTGGGCCGTGACATGTATCACCTGCCCCTTTGCGGTGCAGCTTAGTTGGGGGTTCCTAGCCTTATTTTGCACAGATATTTTTTGTATGTTTTTAGGTCAGGAATTTGTCGTTCCTTTACTGTTTGGGCATTCCACACCTTGGCAGCCATTTCTAGCGTGCTTCTCTCGTGAGCTTTTATTTGGCTTCTGGTCTGCTTTAGTAGTGGCGCATTATTTGCTCTAGTTGCCCTTTGTGGTTTTGTTAGGAGTTTATTGTCTTGACTATAGCTGTATGCTAATGTTTTCAGATGAATTATTCTCCTATTTTCTAGCAATTTTACTTTGGTTCTTTTGTGTATGTCATAGGTGGGGTGCAGCTTGTCTACTCTGAGGCAGATTTTCAGGGCTCTGTTCTGTAGTGTTTGCAGTTTTTTTAGAAGTTCTTTCTTTGCACCCATGTAGTTTACATCTCCATAGTCAAAATAGGGTAGCACCATGCCCTTGAAGATTTTTATTGACATTTCTTGTGTCATGTAGTCTCTTAGCTTTGCAAATAGCCACAGTTTGTGGTTTACCTTTTGGACAATTTTGTTTATACATAGGTTGTAGTCACCATATGTGTGTATGTAGCAACAAAATATTAATAAGTGCACCAGTATCAAAGTTGGATACGAAGGTTCAAATCTAAATAATCGTTTTGCTTTCGGGATTTTGATGAATTTGTCCTATACTATGCAACTTTAACGCATAGGACCTATAGTGAAGGATAATGTAGGGAGGGACCCCCATCCCCCAACTCCCGGTGAGTAAGTACGCCGGGTCCCAGGTTCAACCCTTCCTCGGGAACCAGCGAACAGTAACTCGGAATGCCCGTATTGCCTGTTACTTGCACTGCGCTTCGTACTAGATGTGCCTCAACTGTATGTCATTAGCTTAGACTCTACATGGCAGACGACATTTAGTCTAGGTTAAAAGGTGCAAGATATGGACAAGGATGGTCAGTTCTGTGTGCTGGCAAATGCTCATCATTTAGATAGCATCTGAGTGCTCTGTTTACTTTTGTAGTGAATTTGTATATTATATATATATATATATATACGGTGTTGTGTGCATAGCCAGTATCATTTAGATAGCATCTGAGTGCTCTGTTTAGTTTTGTAGTGAATTTGTATGTTATATATACGGCGTTGTGTGTGTAATGGCCCACGGTCTTGCTCCTCAGACTGCCATGCACACACGGAAGAACGCCAAGATTTGATATAAGTACGCTTCAACTTGGTTTATTATGAAACCTCTCTGCTCTCCGCGACGTCCACAGTCATCTGACACGCCCCCTAACTCGCCAGGTCCCACATCGCCTCTATAGGTGGGGGGTGAGGGGGGGGGGGGGGGGGGGGGGGGGGTAGCGACACGCAGTAGAGGGCAGCCCCATCTGCCCAGTGGCTAGTCTGCTGCCACCTAGTGCAGTTCAGTGTAACTGCGTAGGTGTGCGGCGTAGTCTCCGCCACCACCGCCTGGTAGTGGGGCTCATGTATGCTCATGCATAGCCAGTATCATTTAGAAGTCCACAATTCTGGTAGGTTTAACAGTTGATTTATCTGGCAATGCAATATTCATTCTTCTAAAATCAAAAGAAGATACAGGACACAAGTACAGAATTATGTGTAGTAGTATATATATATATATATATATGTAAGTGCATTGGCTGTATGTATGTAATTGTACGCATTAAACGACTTATGGACGTAAACAATTTAGAAGACTTAGAATTCCACGGTGACGAGTGTAGTAGTATGCGCTGACCTCTTGGGCAAGGAGCCTGATAGACAGGTGGGTGTGGATAGGGTGATTGCATCAGGGAGCCTAGGTAGTCTAATGGTCAGCATGTTAGTCCTGGAATGGCAAGAAGTGATTTAGGCACAATGTTTCCCATTTTCATCATTCCCCTGACATATATCTATATACAACAAGGTGATACTCTAGTGTTTCCCATTAGTCTCTTGTTACGCGGTCATTATCACCTTGGAAACGCCCATTGTCACCTGACGACTTGCATTACTCGTCAATGCTTGAATGCCATAGATATCCGGATACAGGTTTGTAGCCTACCAAATCAGTGACAGCTAACTGAAGTGTGGTTGATTTTTATGTAAGTAGGGAAATTATGCTCGAGCAATTTGTGAAAAAATACAGAACTGACCATGACAATTCATTACTAGTTTCCTTAAGAATCGCTACTCATTTTGCATTAAGAATTACAGTGATAAAACACATTTTTATTTCGTTCAAATATTGATGTCTTATTTTGATTGGCTTCCCACCACGTTAGATATCACTATATATGCTTATAATATATAATATAATATATACTATGTATAATATATACTATATATAACATATACTATGTATAATGTATACTATGTATAATATACACTATGTATAATATATATCAGCTATATATATCAGATATATATCATATATTATATAATATATCAGATATATAACATATATAATATATATGCATTATAAGTATTATATCTTAGAAGTATAATGCACTGTGTTGTGCTCTGTTCAGACAAGTCTATCACATTTCAACCTCATCTGATGAAAGTATAGTTTGATGCTTAAAAGAAGTAATGAGAACAACAGAATAATAATATTTCTCTGAAATGATGTCGCTGTTCATATTCCATCACTAAGCATCTATCTACCATGTGAATATCAGAAGCCTACATAAAAGAACCTTAAACGGACCCGCTATAGGCCGCTGAGACTGGAACTGTACTCTGACAAATGCTCTCTCCGCACATCTTTTCAGTTTGTGTCACTAAATATGTGGAGGGAGAGTGCTGAAGCCAGTGTCCACAATGACTAGTGGAAGTGTGCAACTAAAAGGGGGTTCCACGGTGTTCCCTGATCTGTTGGGAACCAGATTAGGTCATGTGATGAGGGAATCCCACCCATGACGTCATTCATAAGTTACATTCAGAGTTTGTTTGCCGTCTCAGTGGAGTATGCCGGGTGACTTTAAAATGTCTCATAATTGATGGCTATTTCTGACACGTCCTTTCTTGCAGAACGAACTAGCGAACAAAGAACTATTTCTCCTGACCAGGGAGAGTAAACCGAGCAGGCTCCTCGGATGTAAGTGACACCACTTCACGTGACACCACCTCACGTGACATCACGTCACGTGACACCACGCGCGAGACGTCGCACCGACGGCAATATTACTGGCTTATTTGACAAACACTTGACACGGATTGGGTTAATTTCTTTCTCAAGTTATCCGGGCAGTATTTTTAACTTTTTATATTTTTTATATTTTTTTATATCGTGTCTATAACATGTTGATGTGGTGGCGTCCATTGCAAGTGTTCACATAGACTAATGGCGGAATGGTGTGGCCACCAGGAAAGGTGAGAAGGGTCCACAGCGACGAAAGGTGCAAAAATGCATGACCACTGGGTCATATTGAGCATATCCTTGCAGGAATAGTTTCCCATTCTGTAATTACTGATATTGTGTAATTTAAACAGAAATTGATGTAGATAAATTTCAAATATACTTCAAACACTTTAATCCATTTATTTTCCACCCGATATAACTACAGCAAAGTATTTTATGATTGAATGAGTTCAACCGTGGCTGGTTGGGTCACAACCGTGGCTGGTTGGGTCGCTCCGTATACCACTGAATATGCTTATGTTTGAGCTATTATCGCTCAGTTTCCAACCTGGTCCCCTAGCCTTTGTACCGGAAACAAGTTTAAACGGGCTGAAACGAGTTCAACCATGGCTGGTTGGGTCGCACCATGGCTGGTTGGGTCGCTCCGTATAGCGCTGAATATGCTTATGGATCAACTGTGGCTGGTTGAGTCGCACCGTGGCTGGTTAGGTCGCTCCATATTATCGCTCAGTTTCCAACCTGGTCCCCTAGCCTTTATACTGGAAACAAGTTTAAACGGGCTGAAACGAGTTCAACCGTGGCTGGTTGGGTCGCACCGTGGCTAGTTGGGTCGCTCTGTATAGCGCTGAATATGCTTATGGGAAAGGTGCACTTACTCCTTCATCCAGACATAGACAGTTTTTGAACTTTTGAGGCTGTAGTGTTCTGTGAATGATAATGTTTGTTAAATATGGCAGTTTTACACAGTTCCATGCACGCTTTATATATACTATATTATATTTTATATAAATATATATTACAGATATTAATTATTATATATGTTATCCAGTATATATTACCAGTGGTGGATTAACCATTAGACTGAGTAGGCTTAATTAAACCTAGGGGCCCAGAAGGGAGGGAAGCGCAAGAGGATACAGAAAATGCTTTAAAGCTGCATAGTGTGATAAAAACATCAAATTGTTAAAACCAAAACAATTATCTAGATTTGATTCTGCATGTCTAATTTAGCCCAGGGCCCCAAGTGACTCAGCCTAGGGGCGCAGGTGACTCAGCCTAGAGACCCAGGTACTCATCCTAGGGGCCCAGGTGACTCAGCCTAGGAGCCCAGGTGACTCAGCCTAGAGACCCAGGTACTCAGCCTAGGGGCCCAGGTGACTCAGCCTAGGAGCCCAGGTGACTCAGCCTACGGGGTCAGGTGACTCATCCTAGGGGCCCAGGTGACTCAGCCTAGGGGCCCAGGTGACTCAGCCTAGTGGCCCAGGTTACTCAGCCTAGTGGCCCAGGTGACTCAGCCTAGTGACCCAGCTACTCAGCCTAGGGACCTAGCTGACTCCGCCTAGGAGCCCAGGTGACTCAGCCTAGGGGGCCAGGTGACTCAGCCTATGGGCCAGGGTGACTCAGCCAAGGGCCTAGGTGACTCAGCCTAGGGGTCCAGGTGACTCAGCCTAGGGGCCAGGGTGTCTCAGACTAGGGGCCTAGGTTACTCACCCTAGGAGCCCAGGTAACTCAGCCTAGGGGCCCAGGTGAATCAGCCTAGGGGCCAGGGTGACTCAGTCTAGGGGCCTAGGTGACTCAGCCTAGGGGCCCAGGTGACTCAGCCTAGGGAGTCAGGTGGTAGTTAATCTACCAATGTATACATATAGTTAATCTACTACAGGTAGTTAATCTACTACTATGCATGCGGCATATATTATGTATCTTCAAAAGACAATTCTACATCCAGAGCGACATTGTCCAGACATAGCAGGTGTCCTCTTATCGGAGTGACATTCAAATGAGACAAAAACAGTTTCTAAAGTGAAAATATAGCTACACAACAACTGAAAGTGATAAAAACAAGGGGAGTCACAAGATTATTACTGTCTAGCGGCGAAAACAAGTCATTAGACTTAACTGTTATGGGCAGCATAAATACACCCATCACAAATATATATATATATGAGTCAGCCTCATGCTAATGGGCCAATTGGTGGTTTATTTAAGATGTCAGCATCGCAATTCTTAAAGTGTTGCAACACCTCTGTCAAGGCTAAACTATAAGTATGCCGATCGACGCCGACATCCAATGAACGACGCCGACAACTTTAACGGATGTCGGCGTCGCAATTCTTAAAGTGTTGTGCATTTCTTTCTTTTATATTCAATTATCCTAGAAACAAATAAGGTTGTTGTGTTTTCTCCACCTTTACATTCAGGATAAATTTAAGGACTCTCCAATACCTATGTCAATGCTAAACTATAATTATACTGTTCGACACCGACATCCAATGATCGACGGCGACAACTTCCCCCAATTGGCCTCTTTTCGTGATCCTGACTCATATATATATATTCTTCGCACATAATGGCAGGGGTTTGCCAATCATTCACACATATCACTGAAGACAGTTACTGACTATTGTACATCATATTTGATAGATACTCTGTAATATATAGATTATATAAGTTTATATTGTAAATATGCACAGAAGAGACTCCCACCGCCACCCACCACCGCCACCGCCACCCGCCACCCCCCCCCCCTCCCGCACCTCCACAGCAATCCTCCAGCCACCACATAACAGCACCACCACTTACATTTCTGCAGGTACTAAGGACTATGGAGCTGCATATCGCCGATTCTACCTGCATTGTATCTCGTCTCATTTTCGTCTCAGGCTCAGTGGCAGTTGCGACTCTGATGAAAGAAGCCCTTGGGCCCCAGTCACACTACAGCTAACGTTTGCTTGTGACCACTTTGTGACTAAAAGCTGGTGATCTCCTTGCGACCTCCTTGTGACCAAAGCAAAAAATGGTCGCCGAGCGGTTGCACGTGTTGAAAATTGTTTTAGTTGCAAGGTGGTTTTTGGTGGAGCAGCTGCAACCTTCTTGTGACCATCCAAGATGGTCGCCGACTGGTCAGCGACTGTTCAGCGACCGCTCGGCAACTTCTCGCAAGGTGGTCGGAAAGTGTTGATAAGTGATCCGAAGCATAGTGTGACTGGGGGTTAGGTTGGTGTGATTTACCCTGCGTGCAAAGAACCAAATGTCTTGTCCTTGTTATTGTCAGCAAATACCCAGAAGCACAGTCTTCCCACATTTTTCTATAACCAGTTACCTGTACCTAATGCGCATGACTGATGTGGCAGTTACTGCCTGCTTCTGGCTTTGAGAGTTAAGAAAATCAAAAAAATTAGAATCTTTAAAGATCATGTTTAAAATAGATCATGCTCATTTTGACAATTTCTAAAGTTCCCACCCCTACCTATCTCTTCTTCATCCTCACCATGTTTCTTAGCACTATGGCTCATGCATCCCTCTGCCATTACATTTTTATTTCTATTTTTTAATTTTTGAATATGCCTCCTTCTGCATCCCCGCTCAATATCCCAATTATATTCATGTATATACCTACGAATCGATCTCCACTAGTGCCTCGGCGCTAATTTTTATATATATTTTTTTTTTAATCCGCTAAATAAAAATTGTAATCCCTAAAAAGAATTACCCTATCTGGAAGTATTATGTCTATTAGAATTCATAAGGATTATGGGTCGACGAATGGCGCTAATACAAATATGAAGTCACTTAAATATACTTTCAAAGTGAATAGCAAAATAACTTTGTAAGTGCCCAATAAAAAGGCGAAAGACAATTTTTTGCTTACTTTGATTCCAGCCGACTCTAAGATGCTCATCACTATGCTTGCAGGGACCGGGCGCGGTGTCCGAATCGGTAGAGCGCAGGCCTTGTGTGTGGCATATCGGGAGTTCGGTTCCCAGTCGAGTCAAACCAATGACTTATCAAATTGATACTTGTCGCTTCCTAGCCTGGCGCTCGGCATTAATAGGATAGGGCAAGGACTGGTTAGCTCAGTGTCAGGATAATGTGACTGAGTGGGATATCGGGCCATGGTGCCGGTGGCCTGATTTCCCAGTGGGGAAGCACTATAAAGTCGCCATGAGTGCGCATTGTCACAAGTCGCTACCCATCCTGATATGACCTTAAATGTTGCAAGGACGTAAAACTTCAATAATCTATGCTTGCAGGAAGGTGCAGGCGCCGATGACCCGCTCGGAGCGACTCCGGACGCAGGCCGGAAGATAGGTTTCGACACAAGGCGCAACAGTATCCTTAGCAACGTGGACTCGATGATAGAATCAGAGCAAAGCTCTGTCTACGCGTAAGGGAGTGCTGCCCATGTGCAATGTACCGTAGTGCGCATGTGCGGCGGTGCGCATGCGCCTGTGTGTGTGTGCGTGTTCAGATTGCAGTATCGACTTGTGCGCGTCAGGCTTTGGCTTTTGTTGTTATATGCAGTGCCGTAGCTAGCGGGTGG
Source organism: Branchipolynoe longqiensis (assembly GCA_030323885.1). NCBI lineage: Eukaryota > Metazoa > Annelida > Polychaeta > Phyllodocida > Polynoidae > Branchipolynoe > Branchipolynoe longqiensis. The sequence goes on along the minus strand of JASIRB010002255.1, from coordinate 32,217 downwards.
ATTTTCCCCTCCCGTCTACCCCCCCCCCCCACCCGAAAAAAACCTGTGTGTAACCTGTCCTGATATGACCTTAGATGTTATCAGGATGTAAAACTCCAATAACCAACCAACCAGTGCGTAACCTCTCTGAAATGGTTGGAAATCGCATTTCAGACCCTCTAGATTTCAACATTTCCTGGGGTACAGACCCCCCCCCCCCCCCAGGACTCCCCCTTTGGTACCTCACACCATTTGGCACTCATTCGTCCCAAGAATTAATTTTTCTCCGAAATACAAATCTTTTCCAGCCAACAAATTGTTTTTTCAACCACAAACAAAAATCCCTGGCTACGGACCTCATATGACCTGCTACTTCGGGGTTAGGTCCTCATCAATGCTGAGTGTGTGATGGTGTAAGCTTATGCTGGCTTTATAATGCTTCCCCTCTGGGGTGTTACACAGGCTGACACCATGGTACCAATAACCTCCAACTATCCCAGCCCCGCCTCAGTCACATGATCACGACACAGCGACAACTGGTCGCTGCAACTATCATAGTGATACGGGAGCGGGACGTAGCTCAGGCGGTAGAGTGTCCACCTGTGAAGCTGTCGATCATCCTACCGATCCTGCTCAGTGGACCCATTTTCAGTTTGGGCTATTTTCTGTTCCAACCAGTGGTCCACAACTGGTTCATCAAAGGATGTGGTATGTGCTGTCCTGTCTGTGGGAAAGTGCATATAAAGACCCCTTGCTGCTTATCGGAAAGAGTAGCCTATGTGACGGCAGCAGGTTTCCTCCAAAGAAATGTGTCAGAATGACCATATGTTTTACGTCCAATAGCCGATGATACGAAAATCAATGTGTTCTAGATGTGTCATTAAATAAAGCAAGCTTTACTTTTGTCCTAGTTATACGGTACCGCGAGATTTAATTATTAACTATGAAGTCACATAAAGGCACGTGGGCTTCTTGTTTGTATATGGAATGCACAGAACGCTGTCCGCACCTTTTTGGGGGAGGGGAGATGAGTGGGAGGCAGAGGGGTTACTAAGAGTTTTAAAATACAATATGGTGTCAAATGTATAACTGTCTAACGCCTGTTCTAATTAGATAACTTTGTTCAATACTGCTGTTTAATACTAATGCCAGTTCGCGTCATTGTTGAATGTTGAACATCACAATATTGATTTAATTATCTAAAGCTACTGATGACTGATTGATAATATATAGGGATGTGCACTATAGTCACAACAGTATTAAAAACTGTGCCAACTGTATAGTTAACTATTGCAAATAAAATTTACTTGAGCGATAAAAGGTGATCATGTATTGGTTGCTAATCCATTATACAAATCCTCCAGTGCGAATGACAGCAGGTAGCGTCCGTTAGGGGCGAGGAGGACCGGTGGCGGCGCCACCAGTCACATGCATTGGGTCATGGAGGCAGTACATAAAATAATTGGTCATCATAATAACAAGCATTTCCCTTCTGCACCTTTATACTCACATAATACGTCGTACATTATATATGCATATATATTTAACTAGATACACACATATATAATCATATATAATATATATATATGACTATATATCAATCAATCACTGGATCAATATTGTGTTGAACTGTCATTATATATATATTCACTATATCTGACTATATTCAGAAACTGTGTATATGTCTATGTTCTCTGCTATCGGAGTCCTGTTCAGTCCTGTTTCAATATAGTGCCACATTCTGGTGGAATCTATCTATACCATTAAGGGCGCATTCCATATACGCGTAATGCTTAATGCGAATGCGAATGCGAATGCGACAAAAAATCGAAACGCCTTGAAACCTATGAGCTACATTCCATACACGCGTAATGCGTAATGCGAATGCGAATGCATCAGAAATTCATTATCCTGATCGGTCCCTGTAGCGATCGATACGTAATGCGTTATGCGTCAAGCTGGATGTGAATAGAAACCTGAGTCTGATGTCTCCATTAGTTTAACACTAGGAGAGGCGACTGAGCATTACGGAACAGCCTCACAGAGGGGTGCTAATTGGAAACACATGGTGAGCTGGGCACCAGGGAGACATAGGGTTAGGGGAAAGCTAAAAATGCTACCATATGCACAGAAATATGAATACTTATCTATAATTTGGTTATAATAAAGGTAGGAACCCCCATGTGACATACAAAAAGTTACATAGATATACATGCAATATTTGGTCACATACAGAGCAGTATGGAGAATAATTGTTTATTTTTATTTTTTAAATATAGCCAGTCGTGCGCCACATAACGCATTACGCATTACGCGTATATGGAATGCTGGCATTCGTATAACGCATAACGCGTAACGCATTACGCGTATATGGAATGCGCCCTTTATGTGGTAAACCATATCAGTGGCGCTATCAAATGGGGGAGTTAAAAATGCTATTGGTTTCATGACTCAAAATGGATGCCACTCTGGTCGAAGTGACCAAAGTTAGTAAAAAAAAAACTATCAAATTAATATATAATGTGTACGGTAGGCACACAAAGAAAAGCATGCTATGAACAACCCATACACGGCGAAACATCAGTGGAAAATGATGATGTGCGTTGGCAGCGGCGATTAACAGAGGAGTAGTTCTCAGAACGACTCTAAGACTTAACCACTGTTTGGTATTATATATATATTATGCATATTATATATATTTTATATATTATATATATATTATATATATACGGTATAATCCCTGGGGGAGATTCCAGATACTCACCGAGGGGGGAAATATCTGACTAACCACAGATGTTTCTGGTAGTAGTACATGAATAAAGTACAGGTGGCGCATGTAGTATTAGAGGCATTGCACAGCCAGTCTGCCATATGAATGCAGCAAATAAAATAGTTTAAAAAAATGCTTTCTCATTTTATTTATACGCACATAATGGCTTTGTGTGGCATATAATGCTTGTATCAACAGTCAACCCTCATTAATTCAGATGACTTTGTTCCTAGCACCCACTGTCATATTAGCGAGTCTCGAATTTAGAAAGATCAAATTAATAGAAGGAGAAGATCTGTTCGATGGATGCTTTTGTCGGATAGTTTTTTTTATTTTTATTAAATGGGGTTTGACTGACGCGTGAGCTGTCTGTGTAAATATAATGGACCAGTATTATGCATCAACCTGCGATAAGAATGATATTAGCCTCAGTTGACATCTTGCAACCCCTAGCCCCCGACCCTGACATCTGTCCCAAACTCACTCAAATTAAACCAGACGGGATGGCCGAATGAGTTGAGCGTCCGTTTCCTGTTTTGGTGGATCGTGGGATTCGAACCCATGAGTTCGACCCCTAATCGAGTTAAACCAATGACTTAAAAATTGATATGTGTCGCTTCCTAGCCAGGCACTCAGCATTATTAGCAGAGGGCATATAGCTGATTGGCTCAGTGTCAAGATAATGTGACTGAGTGGGATATCAGGTCATGGTGCTGACGACCTGGTCTCCCAGTGGGGAAGCACTATAAAGTTGACATGAGTGTGCACTGTCACAAGTCGATACCCGACCTGATATGACTAGATGTTGCTAGGACATCAAACTCCATCAACTGACCACTCAAATTAAAGCTCCATGGAACTTTTGATCCCGAGTCGCTTTCTGTTGATTCGTAACCTGGCAATAGCAGTAACCCAAAATCTAGTAATCTCACGCAAGTTGCATCTTTAATTGAATTAATTGCATTTAATTGAACGTAAACGGTCAAACTATGCGGAAGAACTCAGAAGTGGGGCTCATTTTTGGACAGTGGGTTTTTATGTTCCAGCAATAGCCTAAGTTCATATCAGAATAGGTATTGACTTTTGACTGCGGAATCATGGTGACTTTATAGTGCTGCCCCATTGGAAGACTTGACCGTCAGCACCATGGCCTCATATCCTAGTCATATATTTATCCTGGCACTGAGCCAACCAGTCATTTCCCTATCCCCATAATGCAGAGTGTCAGGCTAGGTAATAAAGTACCAAACTTATAAGCCATTGGTTTGACTCGGCCGGGGCTTGAATCCACAACCTCCACATGGAAAGCCAGCCAATATTCTTACCGATTCGGCCATCATGTCCTGTCAGAAGTGGGGTTGAAAGTTGCGGGTCAAGTGACCGCAGGCCCAATTGTGCTGTTAGTCATATTGTAGTACGACACAGCTCAGTATGTTTGTTGTTCAGAGTGACTTTATTAAAGTGGCATAGTCCGATGGAAACATCAAATTTTCAAAACCAAAACAATTTTCTAGATTTGATTTGCATATCTAACTTAGATACCGGTGCACGTATTAAACATGTGTTGCCATATAGAAGGGGATACTGAGTCAATTTATAGAATATATTACTGGAGAAGCCTATGGAGTTTTGGCATACTTGCCATGATTAATTTTGCAAGTTTGCACTTCGAATATCTCAAATGTTAGCCATTTAAAATAAAAGTTACCACAAACTAAGGTAAGGTAGATTATAACAATCAACTTAATATATTTATCTCAGAAAATGACAGAAACACAAAACCATCGGACTATGCAACTTCAAATTCCCAAATGGTGTCGATAATATATTCAATGCAGTGTTATCAATTGCTATGATTTGCTACCTGCGCGGTCTGATAAAACTGGTATCGGACTGCCCAGTCCAATATCACTCCTTAGTAATATTCTGCGATTGCTTATTTGTTTTTGTTTTGTTTTTTAAATGTTCGGATCAGATTTTATAACGGGTCATTTGATCAATAAATCCTTCATCTCCCTAATATGGGTGCTTGAGTCACTCTGGTCCAAAATACTCGGCCCAGAAGCCCTCGGGCATCATGCCCCATGTCGGACAATAACTGATTAAAACTGCACGGTCTGATGAAGCCATCAACATTTTAAAAGCAAGGCACTTACTTAGATTTGTTCCTACATTCCCAACTTAGATTCTGGTGCACTCATTAAGCATTTATTACTGTATAAAAGGAACACTAAGTCAAATAAATAATTCTTTTATAACTGCCGATACTGATGATATTCCGCATTTCGGTGTGCACACTGAAATTAATTTGAGAAGTTTTTACTTCAGATATCTCCACCAATGTTAACCCTTTAAAATAAAAGTTACTTCAAACGAAAATAAAGTAGGTTATTTTAACCTACTTTTAACCTAATATATTTATCTATTTGAAAAGACCATCGAAGTGTGCGACTTTAATATCAGATTTAATCAGGATATAAAACCTTTTTTTTAATAGATACCGTTTTTATCTCTCCTCTTCAAGGTCACGTCCATATAAGTGAATGCGCATGTCTGGTGCATACGCACAGATATATCCATTTACGGGAGGAGTCTGTCTACTTGCAAGGGCTGCCGTACACTGTACAATAATGCCTCCACTCATCAGCGATCGGGGATCCCAATTCGAGCTTGCCGCCCAATTATTTATTGTTGAGGAGTCGATGTTGTCCATGAGAAATGAGGTCACATGAGAAATGAGGTCACATAAGAAATGAGGTAATGTGAGAAATGAGGTCATATGAGAAATGAGGTCACATCTAATATATCAGGGTTCTGGCATCACGCCAACAAAACAGGACTTCCTATTTTAATGAGGTTTAAAACTTCAAGCACCTAATAAATACAGAGCTTCACCAAAAAAAGAAAAGAAAAAAAAGGGTGTATATACAGTCAACTCTCATTAATCCGTGCTGCTTTGTTCCCAGCATGCAATGTTCTATTAGCGAGGTTGCAGGATAAATTGCTTCTTTAAGACAAAAGAGGCGAACTAAATAGTGAACGCTGTTACGTGGCTATTTTAGAAGGATAGCGGGAATTCCAGATTAACACCAACACAAGCTGACTACATTATACCGTTAATGAAGAGGATGCAACTCTCATCTCCATCATCAGTCCCCTCTGACACTCAAACACATTCTACTAAGTTGCGTTGATTTTTTTGGCCCTGCGCCAACAGTTCTACACTGCAGACAGTATGCATGGCCTTTTATACTAAGGTAAAACAGGAAAACATTTTAGCCTTTTTGAGGGCAGCTGGACTGTACCACCTCATATAGTTTACTAAATAGATTCTATCAATTATTAATAAAACTTTTCTTTTTCTATAGGAATTTGTTTCACTTGACCACAAATATATGATTGTGAGCTTTCTAATTTAATGAGTGTCTATTGGCACATAATTGATTGTCTGCCTTTACATGTAAAAGCGATGGTTTGAACAAAAAACAAACATTTCTCGCCGTGAATATGGCCTATGCTGCAGACACGGCGTAAAGCAACCACCAATCAATCAATCAATTAATCAATCTTCTTTCCTTTCAATAAAATTTAACTAAATATGTGTTAAACCTTTTACCACATATATCATATGGCTGATGTATTTCGATGTAACATATTGTAGATACAGTGTAGTTTTTTTCAGCTATGTATTAAAGTTTCGTTTTCGTGGTTCATTTTGTGTGTGTAATAATAAAGGTATCCAAACAGAAAACCTCTTTTGTTCATATATGTATCGGGAAATTCTAGAAACCGATGTTATATCAGTCGCTCTAATTTCACACTCAATGGCTGGCTTGGACCTGAAAACACGTGTTTATAACTTTAAATCAAGGTTCTATCAGGAAAAGAAGCTGATATATTAAAGTTGCATGGTCCGATGGCATATGAATTGTCTTATTTTTTAGATAAATATATCAAATTGATCATTACGAGCTACTAATCATTAGTCCGGAGTGATTTTGATTAAAGATGATTAGTTTTGAAGTAATTTGAGCTGAAAGAACGAAAAATAATTTCGACAAGCTTGCCAAAAGTCCTTTGGCTATGACCCAGATGGTCATCTTGCGATGACCACGTGATGTGAGATGACCTACTAATCCTGGAACCTGACAGGACTGTAGGTAGGTATTTCTGTTTGGGTTGGGAACATTTTAACTAAATATAATGTGTCTGTTTTCTGCTTGTGTCTGTCTGTGTGTGTCTATCTGTGTGTTTCTGTGTATGTGTGGGTATGTATGTGTGTGTGTCTGTTTCTGTGTATGTATGTATGTCTGTCTGTGTGTATGTATGTGTGTGTATGTCTGTCTGTATGCATTTGTCTATGTGTCTCTGTCTGTGTGTATGTCTCTCTCTCTGCAAAGTCAGGTTGGGTGTATGTGTGTCTGTGTATGTGCAGGTCTGTGTGTTTCTGTGTCTGTGTGTGCTGTCTGTGTGTGTCTATATGGGTCACTCTCCTGAAAACTGGTCAGCATGGGATGGGATTTTAAAACATCAATAACAAAAACTTCCTACTTATTTTTTTCCTTATACTTTTCATATTCATGTTCAGATTTGATGAAAGAAATAAGGGAAATAAAATAAACTGTGTGCAACTTTGGTCCTTTTAGTTATGAAGTGCTTTTGTACCAAAAAAACCCATTTTACAGTCAGCCATTTGTAACATGACATATGGGACGTGGTTGAATCCTTATTAACATCTTGTATTGCATTGATATATCAAATGTATGCATGCTTCAATTTTTTTTTAAATATTGATGTCTTCAGAAATAACATTACAAATTTCCATCACATATGTAACCAGTGGTGTCTGAATGCCACAGAAATATTGTACACTAATTATTCAGTGAATAAAGCATGGCTGCAAATAACTTCTTTTTTTTATCAATATAAGCACTACATATTTTTGTATATTATCCCATAATTAGTATGCTTCTAAGTATGAAATGATTTAATTCTGATTAGATTTAAATTAAGCAGACTGTGTGGTGTCCTAAACATGTGTTACATGTGAGCGACACATAGCTTAATCATGGACTACACCTTTATTTTTTATCTGATCGATCTATATTTTACATAGATGTAAAGGGAAGATTTCCAGCTTTCATCTGCAACCAAACAATGTAGAAAATTCAAATATTAGATTTTAACTCTCCACATGACACTTCTGGCCAGTTTTCAGGAGAGTGACCCATCTATGTGTGTCTTTCTGTGTGTGTATGTATGTCTCTGTAAAGTCAGGTCAGGAAACACAGAGACACATACACACACAGAGACACATCCACCTCATTTCCCCTTCCCCTCTATGGCCCATTAGGCCTACTTGGTTGGGGGAGGCTAATGAGGTCACGAGATTGGCCTAGTTGGTTAATGGCCTCCCTGCATAATGGGTGTTTCAAAGTGAGTGTCTAAAGGGGTGAGCTTATAAATTCACTGGTTATTTTGTATATGCTGTCCCAAATCATTAGCTAATACACCAGTATCTAAGTTGGATATATAGGATCAAATGTAAGTAGCTGTTTTAATTTTGACAAATTATATTTAATCAGACCATGCAACTTTAATATGAACAAGATAGATATCTGCTGATGGTGGATGGTGGCCATCTTGAATTGCAAGATGGCTGATTATTAAGACGTAAAACACCCCATATTTTCCCAGATATTTTCTCTTGACAAAAAAATCAACATTTAAAAGTAATCAAGTGATAGTAAAATGAGCAATTTCAAGGAGGGTACTACTTTTTAAAGTGTAATTGTGAAGTATTCCAACACCTGTTTTTTGTGTAAGACGGTACGGTAATTCTATCATAGAAACAATCATGCAAACATATGCACTCTCCGAGTAAAATAAATGTCTATCAGCTCTGGTACTATATATAGCTATGACATATGTGGAAGTTTCCAGAGCCTTCTCGCTTGCGTTCCCAGGGGAGTCCAGTCTGCTTCCCAGGGGCGTTTAGTCTGCTTCCCAGCGGCGTCTACTCTGCTTCCCAGGGTTATCCAGTCTGCTTCCCAGGGGCATTTAGTCTGCTTCCCTTAGGCGGTTCGTCTGCTTCCCAGGGTGTCCAGTCTGCTTCCCAGGGACGTTTAGTCTGCTTCCCAGGGGCATCCATTCTGCTTCCCAGGGCCGTTAGTCTGCTTCCCAGGGGTGGTTAGTCTGCTTCCCAGGGGCGGTTAGTCTGCTTCCCAGGGGCGTCTAGTCTGCTTCCCAGGGGTGTCCAGTCTGCTTCCCATGGGCGTCCAGTCTGCTTCCCAGGGGCATTTAGTCTGCTTCCCAGGGGCGTCCAGTCTGCTTCCCAGGGTTGTTTAGTCTGCTTCCAGGGGTCGCTTAGTCTGCTTCACAGGGGCGTTTAGTCTGCTTCGTAGGGGTGTCCAGTCTGCTTCCCATGGGTGGTTAGTCTGCTTCCCAGGGGCATTTAGTCTGCTTCCCATAGGCAGTTCGTCTACTTCCCAGGGCGTCCAGTCTGCTTCCCAGAGGCGTTTAGTCTGCTTCCCAGGGTCGCCCATTCTGCTTCCCAGGGCCTTTAGTCTGCTTCCCAGGGGTGGTTAGTCTGCTTCCCAGGGATGTCCATTCTGCTTCTCATGGATGGTTAGTCTGCCTCCTAGGGGCGTTCAGTCTGTTTCCCAGGGGCGTTTAGTCTGCTTCCTAAGGGTGTTTAGTTTGCTTCCCAGGGACGTCCATTCTGCTTCCCAGGGCCTTTAGTCTGCTTCCCACGGGTGGTTAGTCTGCTTCCCAGGGGTGTCCAGTCTGCTTCCCAGGGCGTTCAGTCTGCTTCCCAGGGGCGTTTTGTCTGCTTTCCAGGGGTATCTAGTCAACTCCTTAGTTACACCTAGATACAAGATTCACTCCCTATCCACAGTAGGGATGAATGATAATCCCGCCTAAATCCAAGCAAAAACTGCTGCAATAGGAATGGGGAGCTTTCATGAGCCAGTTCTCTCACTATACACTAGGTGGCAGCACCCGTTCCCGGTCCAAGTCGGCGATCATGGTTGGATAGAAGGGTGTAGGTGTAGGTGTGTGTGTTTGTGGTGTAGGTGTCTGGTGGGGGTGGTGGTGTGTGGGGGGCTGTAGGTATGTGTGTGGTGGGGGTGTAGGTGTGTGGTGGGTGTGTGGTGAGGGTTTACGGGTGTGGTGGGGGTGTAGGTGTGTGGTGGGGGTTTAGGGATGTGGTGGGGGTTTAGGGATGTGGTGGGGGTGTAGGTGTGTGTGTGGTTGGGGTGTAGGTGTGTGGTGAGGGTTTAGGGGTGTGGTGGGGGTGTAGGTGTGTGGTGGGGGTGTAGGTGTGTGGTGGGGGTGTAGGTGTGTATAACACCTGTTTAACCAAGAGAACAGCCAGCGCACCAAGTGGTGGGTTTGATCATTTTGATTACACAGAACAGGCTGAGTGAGCCATCTTAGTGTTATAGGGTCTTTGGTTGAACGTAGTTGAACGTAGTTGAATGTACCGGCATCCATATTCCTCTGGCATATTAACTTGGTAATGACGTGGGTGGGCCATGAGTTCCGATTTAATCTTTGGACATGTTCAAAAGAGCGCTACGTTAGAGGCTGAATTTACATCTGCGATGCTAACGTACTCTAGCATACTCTAGTGTGCTCTGGCATGCTTTAGTATGCTCTAGCGTTCTCTAGTGTACTTGGACAAAGCCCTGGTCACATAGCCGTTAGTGGACAGAGATGAACGTAGTGGAGGCAAACGTAGTTGAACGTACCGGCATCTGTGCCAGAACGTATTTATCCATACCGTAACATATTTATCCATACTGTAACGTATTTATCTGTACCATAATGTATTTATCCATACCACAACATATTTATCTGTACCGTAACATATTTATCCGTACTGTAACATATTTATCCATACTGTAACGTATTTATCTGTACCGTAAAGTATTTATCTGTACCAAAACCTGCCGTACCTTAACATATTTCAATGTAGTTTAAGGTACCACGTTTGACCCACGTTAGCCTCCACGACGTTCCCCTACGTTCAACTACATCCACTAACGTGGACAGAACTGACCTTCAGTCCGCAAACAAACGCACTGAGTAGACGGTTACCATGACACCATTGTCATTGTCAACATCGACAGCATCGACAGCAGCGACAACACTGGCGCAAACACAGCGACCACAACAAAAGCTACAACAACAGTTGCAATAACAGCCACAACAACAACCACAAGAAAAGCTAGAAGAAAAGTGACTACAACAGTTGCAATACCAGCAGCAACAAAAACAGCAACAACAATGATAGCAGCTACAAGAGTTACAACACCAGGTATAACAAAAGCTCCAACAACAACTACAATAACAGCAAGGTCAGCAATAACAGCAAAACCAATTACTGCCCTGCAGCCCACATACAAGGGTGTCGAATGACACCCTTGTCATGGCCGACTTTCCGCAGATTAGTCTTGTATCTCTATACCCACATAGAAAATGTCTCTTGTAGCTAGCTGCATAAACGCGCACCCCGAGAGGGGCGAATCGGGTGGCAGGGAGGATTTCTGGGTGAAAGATTAATAAATGGGGGACATGTTGCGTAGTTCATTTCTGACACTTGGTGGCACGTCGGTACTAGTGGGCCTACACGGTCATTGACAATGCCTTGAGTTTGGCGGTACGCAGTGCAACATGTATATTTTATTCAAAATTAATAGAAATGCAGAACCCTAACCTTATAAATTTAATATAATCTATTCGTTGAATATGTTTTCTATATGTGTACCAAGCGGTTTGTCTCTAGGTGGTGTGGTTTTAGAGATATTTGACTTCTTCTGTATGAAGATTGCTCACGGCCATTGACAATGCACTGAGTTTGCCGGTACGCGCAGTGCAAAACGTCTATTTTATTCAAAATTAATAGAAATGCAGAACCCTAACCTTATAAATTTAATATAATCTATTCGTTGAATATGTTTTCTATATGTATACCAAGCGGTTTGTCTCTAGGTGGTGTGGTTTTAGAGATATTTGACTTCTTCTGTATGAAGATTGCTCACGGCCATTGACAATGCACTGAGTTTGCCGGTACGCGCAGTGCAAAATGTCTATTTTATTCAAAATTAATGGAAATGCAGAACCCCAACCTTATAAATTTAATATAATCTATTCGTTGAATATGTTTTCTATATGTATACCAAGCGGTTTGTCTCTAGGTGGTGTGGTTTTAGAGATATTTGACTTCTTCTGTACGAAGATTGCTCACGGCCATTGACAATGCACTGAGTTGGCCGGTACGCGCAGTGCAAAACGTCTATTTTATTCAAAATTAATAGAAATGCAGAAGCCTAACCGTATAAATTTAATATAAGCTATTCGTTTAATATGTTTTCTATATGTGTATCAAGCGGTTTGTCTCTAGGTGGTGTGGTTTTAGAGATATTTGACTTCTTCTGTATGAAGATTGCTCATAGCCATTGGGTATGCAGTGTGACAGTGTGCCGAAAAGGCCCACTCGTTCAGTGGCGACGCGAACGGCGGGAATTTGAACTAAAAAGTCGGAGGTCCCCCATTAGATCAGTACATCGGCGCTGCTTTTAAGAAGAATATTAATAGACTGTTTAACAATAACAAATGTAAAGACAAACCAACAATGAGCAAAACAGAAGCTGCAGGTTGAATCCTTCGTCATTGGCTATTAATTCGATATCCCAGCCCATGGTCGACAGGTCAGTGGCTTAAAGCAGCTTCTATATTGTGGTGGATAGGGTTGAGAGGGGAAACCATCCCCATCCTCTGCCATGTACACTGTAGCTGCGACCTGATGTGCTGGCTCTCCGCCCTCGTCATTCCTGAGGAACCAGCGGAACTCGAAATACCCATATTGATGTTTATCGCAAGGTTCTATGCGCATGCAGCGTTGAATGCCAATAAATATTACTTCACATTGAAGAATTATTTTAGATCTTTTTTAAATCACCCAAAAAAGCCCCACTAAACCCTGTTTGACTCCTGTAAGTGCATCACCGCATCCGGGGGTAGCCCTGGCTGATCTGTTCATATTGCTGGACAGTGGTTACGGTGTCGTGGTATAAAACCCCGGCCCGATCGCAGCCCCTGCCGTGGCTTCTGCGCATGCGCGGAGTTTGTAAACAGGCGCAGCTCGGCTGCAGAACGAATACACACTGCCAGTGTCTATTAAAGATTAATAGAAATGCACAACCCTAACCATATAAATTTAATATAATCTATCCGTCGAATATGTTTTCTATATGTGTACCAAGCAGCTTGTTTCTAAGTGGTGTAGCTTTAGAGATATTTCACTTTTTCTGTATGAAGATTGCACTGACACTCAGAATATCCCAACTTTCACTATTATCTCTGTTTTTAATACTTTCAGCATAAATTGCTCTTAGGTTACATTAAATACTTCAGATCTTCCTCTTCAATCGCGCATTAAGATATTTTTAATCGATCCAATGAAAGCTTTTAAATTTATTTTACAAAAATAAATGCTTAGTCAACTGTCTTCACGGCAGGGGCTGCGATCGGGCCGGGGTTTTATACCATGACAACGGGATGGAATGTCCACAATCATGCTCAGAAGGCCTGTAAGTATCATCGTCATCACCATCGTCGTAATCAATCCCTTAACCATGAGGCTCATTGAGGCCCCACAGATGACTTTGCAACCAGTTTTCTCCAGTTTTCCTTGTTCTTCACTGCCTTCTGTAACTTGTCAGACTCCAGGCCTGACCATTCCCTGATGTTGTCTTCCCACCTCTTCCTTTGTCCACCTTGTTTTCTTCCCCTTTTCAGTGTCCTTGCAATATGGCTTTAGCCAGACCTGATGAACGGGAACTATGGCCATATCACAAGATCTTTGTGTGGTTTAATTGCCTGCTAAATCTTGGTACAGACTTCTTCGTTGGAAAAATGGTCTTTTATGAGATGTGTAGTTCTGTCAATCTGCAACGATGCATGAAAGAAATTAGTTAACGCGGATTTAACGTCCTAAAAGCAACTGAAAACGGTCACTCTGCATTCCTAATGGCTTTATAGTAATGCTCCATTTGGATACCATAACCATGGTGCGATGATATCTGCTCAGGCGCATTATCCTAACACTGAGGCAACCATGCAGTATTTGCCCTGTACTAATAGTAATGACTGACAAGTATACGTTTTGCATGGCTTTGATTTTAATCGACCTATTTTCGTGTGTGTCGATTTTTGTGGGTTTTATTTCATAACACCAATTAAGTAATTTAAAAGGGAAGTTCTTACTCACAAAATGTCCTTTCACATACAAAGAAAAAAACCTGACATACATTGCGTAATATGTTTGTGGTTTCTTTAGATGTCTATCAAAAGAATGTTATTGATGGTTTATTGACCCTGTCCATAACATATTACAGTATAACTCCGTTAAACCAAACTTGAAGGGACCCCAGAAATACTACCATTTATCATATAAAAAAGTCGGTCGGGTCTCAGATGACCTTTTAACCACATGAAAGTTTGGTTTAACCGTACCGGAAGTGGCCTGGGGGCCGACAATTTTATTTGGATTAACCAATTATTTGGATTAACCGACTTTGGTTTAACTGACTTTTTTATATGATAAATGGTAGTATTTTGCTGGGCTGCCAAAAAAAGTTTGGATTAAACGATCGCTTGGTTTAACCGAGCTTTGTTTAACTGGGTTATACTGTAGTTCCTAATAGAATAGTTTTCAATGCTGAACAACATTAGTCATTTGTTTCTGGCTTATTGTCTTGTAAATTTTTGGGGTGTAGCTTGTATTAGTAATTTGCAAGTGTATTTATCTTAGAGCTACCTAGGAGTTTCCTGGTCTAAAGACCAAAGGTGTAAATAAATTGGTTCTGTTAAATGATATATGATGTCTTTGAACTTTCCTGACAGGTACAAGCTAATGCGGCAGACGTGGCTTCAGAACCAAGAAAATAGGCCTGTCGTTGGAAAACCTCACCATGGAGAGTTCCAAGTCAACGACTTTTAGTTGGGAAATCAACGTTCTTTACCAGCTGATATAATCCCCCCCTCCCCATCAATACGCAGACACGGCCACCTCAACCACGACCCCCTCAATTAGGATCACATCCATAATCCTCCATCACCCAAAGAGGTTGCCTGGTTTATATACAATAGTAAGTTCGCAATTATGTTGAGCTGCAATTAACCACAGATGCCTAGCACAAGCACATAAGATGGGGTTGCAACCTGAGCCTGTCTGTAGTAGGATCTGCTAGGGTGCCATGTTGTCGGTATTTATCTGTATTTCGAAGTTGTGTGCGTTTTCTGGCAGGACGAGCTTCAAGGCGTGTACAAGGTTTAGAGGTTCTATATGTGTGCTCGACAGAATGCCTGAGGTGATGTGTGATGCATAATAACCCCAGTCATACTACTGCTTGCGACCGCTTTCTACCGCTTTCTACCGCTTGCGACCGCTTGTGACTCCTTGCGACCACAAGAACATGTTGGTCACAAAGAGATCGCAAAATGGTCACAAGTGGTCGCAAAATGGTCCTCGGTGGTAGCCGACCTCCTTGTGACCATTTCGGTGGCAAGGAGGTTGCAGGTACTGCACTAAAGTCCTCATTGCAACCAAAATGGTCGCAGGGACGTCGCTGACCATTGCTTTGGTCGCAAGGTCGCTGGTGACTGGGTTCTTTGGTTCAAAGTGGTCGCAAAGTGATCGCAAGTGGTCACAGCCCATTATGTGACTGGGGCTTAAGGTTGAGCATAAAAGGTCGTTGGGGAGAACACACTACCTGCTGTTAAGGTAGAGTCACATTTTTGTCCACCAAATTTCTCTAGAGGCATACGGATTTAGAAACATACCATTTGATAGACGTGCAAACTTGAGAAACTACTGGATATCCTTGATTCTATATCTGAAGAAAACCTGGCAAAAAGTTAAAAGCCATCTGGCTATGCAACTTTAATCAATGAATTGAAATAAACAACTTGAAATGTATTAAAGATGATTATTAATTGATATTAAATTAAATTGTCAAAAGATTATAGTGGAATACATATCTAAAGTCATCAGATATATGACATAGTCTGCTATTGTTGTCCAAGCACTTGTGCTTTCACATGTGTGTATTATATATAGCTAATGCCTTTAAGTGTCATGTCCTTTTACATATGTATGTTAATTGCCCTTTAATCGGCATGCCCATAACTGCCATACCCTTTTCCTAATGTATATTAATTACCCCTAATTGACATATATGCAATGCTCAATCAATCAATACTTCCGTCCTCTAGTCGAGGTTTGGATGCAATGGTTCTCCACTTGTCCCGATGTTGTGCTGTTCTGATAGACTGTGAATAATTCAAGCCTGTCCACTGTGAAATATCTGTAAACCATGATGTTCTTGGTCTCCCTCTCCCTCTGCTGCCATTCACCTTCCCTTCCAACAATGTACGGTATATTGAACTCTGACGAATGATGTGGCCAAAATAAATAAGTTTCTTTGTCTGTATAGTGGCAAACAAGCTTTTCTACAAGCAAACAAGCAATGCTAATTGTATTTAATTAGCATGTTTCACAGTGACATCTCTGTATTCTCGCATATAATATATAATAATATATTATAATATAATATAAATATATATATATATATAAATATCTATAGATTAGTTTAGACGAATCATACCTGGGTATAGATGATGGATAACTGTTGTTTTACCGAGGTATAAGCCTCGGATAGACGTGGGCTAGGGAGAGGTAAGCACATCCGGTCCAGCAATCTTTACCTACTTAATCAGGATAAATGAAACAAATAATCTAAAAGTACATCAATTGTGACAATGGTACTAAACTGCGAAGTTTTCTTGGTATAAGCAAACGAATAGACGTGGAAGGGTGTGGCGGGAGGGCCCTAGCCCACGTCTATCCGAGGCTTATACCTCGGTAAAACAACAGTTATCCATCATCCATACCCAGGTAAGATTTGTCTAACTAATCTATTTTACCTCGGTATACAGCCTCAGGCTAGCCTCAGGCTAGGGAGAGGTTTACGTAATCTCATTTATCCTGTATTCTTATGTCACAAGTCAATAATAATTGTTAAACATACATTATCATCAATCAGCAAAATAACATTTTTGGTGAAATCGAAGTGTATTCTCACCTAATGCCGATCTAGTCTTGTAGCAGCTGTCGGGCTAGTGTGCTCGACTTTTCTAATCGTTTGTTGTAGTGGGTAGCAAACGATCGTGCTGTTTTCCATCCTGCATGGGCCAGGATCCGCTTGACAGAGATGCCAAGCAGTCGCTCGCGCCTTAGACGCCATAGCACCTCTTGTTGAGTGTGAGGCATATTTGTCCGTGTCAACTCCTGCCAATTTCAACATACTAATTGTCCATCTCGCTAGAGTATCTCGCGAAATGCCCTTGTGTGGCTTAATAAAGCTCACTAACAACTGTCTTGAAGTTCTCAAGTCCTTGGTCTTGGATATATAGGCCCTAATGGCTGATACAACACAAAGTTTTGGGTCTTCTTTGAAACTACTTACACTAATAGTAGACAAAGGGTCACCCAATCTGTTAGATTTTAACAGCTTTGACAAATCAAATGTGGCCTCATTTCTATCTATCTCTAGGCCATCTAGTGATAGGGCAACAATAGTTTGTCCCCTATGTCCTGTTACTAATAATAAGAGCAACGCTACCTTAAACCCTAATTGTTTGAGATCTAAATGCCTATTATGAGGCCACTGTCTTAGCAAATCAAACACTACCGAAACATCCCAGAAGCGACTGTACTTCGGTTTGGGTGGGTTTTGTTGATAAATCGATCTTACAATCCAATGAATAACATGGTGTTTCCCAAATGTCTCATTATTTATCCGTGGAAGGATGACGGATAAAGCACAGCGAGCAGCATTAATAGATCCAAACCCTAAGCCTTCGTCCTCTAACCCTCGGAGAAAATTACCAACTTGGGAAATAGTAGGATTCATGGTTTGACTTTCTTAATTAAACAATAAACACCCCACTTTTTCAAATATGTGGTATACATTTTAACTGTACCTTTACGCCAAGCATCTGCGACAAGTCTTTGTTGTGTAATTTTATCTAAACAGAATTGTTCTAAATATTTATTTTAAAAAGGAATGCCAACAACGGTGTTGTGGACACGTCCCCTCTTTGTTTTAGAGGGCCTTGGTGTGTCAGATTGCCTGGTGATCTTCGGAATCGGAGGCAATCTTTGGCGGCTGCCTGTATGCCCGGTAGCCAAGGTTGCGTGTCCCAGTCGGGAACGATTAATATTGCGTGTGCTTTGTCCATCTTTATTTTTCGGCTTACCCGGCTGATCAAGCTGAATGGGGGGAAGATATAATAAAATTTATTCTCCCATGTGATAGAAAAAGCATCTATATGCCAGGCATCAGGTTCTGGAGGCCATGACACATATTTGTCAATTTTACAATTGTTTCGTGAAGCAAACAAGTCAACTTCAGGTTGGCCCTACTTTTGGCACACTGTGGTGAAAATGTCTGGATTAAGGGACCATTCCAAATGGTCATAAAAATGTCGACTTTTATGATCTGCTAAGGTATTTTGCGTTCCGGGAATATATGCTACTGTTAGCCAAACTTTATTCATTTGGGCCCATTCCCAAATTTTTCTAGCCATCGCATTACATGGCCTGGACTTTGTCCCACCCATGTTTCGTACATAATTAATGTGATCTGAATTTTCTTCTTTCAACCAACGTCCCCCTGTTGCTATGGAATCGCAATGTGCCCCCCAACCTTCTAATGAAGCATCAGTAGTCACTACTGTGTTGGGTTCATTCATCCGTATAGGATTGGGGGAATTTTGAATATTATTAAACCACCAGTTAATGTCTTTCATTCCATCTTCTGAAATAAACATTTTCCTTTCAAAATTGCCTTTAGTACGAGCCAACCCTAAGTTCTTATCTATTTCCAAAGATTTTATATGGGCTTTACCATATAGAATAGCCGGGGCGTAAGCAATAAGTATGCCAACTAGCACCGCGACCTGTCTTATCTTTGGCCTACTTAAGGTGACCAAGTGAGACGCCGTATCGTGAAACTTAGTCAGCTTGTTATCGGGGAGTGAAACAGTCATACAGCGTGTGTTAATAATAAAGCCTAAACATTTGAGTTCAGTTGTGGGGACAAAAACTGACTTGTTATGATTCAAATAAAAACCTAACGTTGTCAGAAGGGAACATAAATCGCCAACAGCGTGTTGACACTCATCAAATGATTGTGAAACAATGAAAGAATCATCAATGTAAGGGAACATAGTATGACCCTTATTTGCCATGACCGAAAAAAACGGTTTCCATAATTTAGTAAACAAGCGTGGAGCGCATGCTAAGCCATTTGGCATACATGTAAATTGAAATAGTCTATCTTCCCAAATAAATCTTAAGAATTTGCGGTGTCCTTCAAATATCGGGACAGTATAATATGCATCTTGTAAATCAACACTAGCCATCCAAGCATTCTCTGTAACCAAGTCTCTGGCAGTGTCCAGGGAAAACATTTTGAAATGTTGATATTCTACGAGTACGTTCAACTTAGTTAAATCTAAAGTCATGCGAATATCGCCATTTGGCTTTGGCCTTGAAAATATATTAGAGATAAATTCTCCTGGGGTGTGAGGCACCTCTTCAATGATACCTTTAGATTCAAAAAGTGCAACTTGTTCTGATAATGCTTGTTTCTCCAACTCATTAAATCTATATGGGAAAGGTACCCGTTGTTGTAACGGGATTTCAGTAAATGGAATCTTAACACCGGTAACAATATCTAAAATGTTAACGTCAGTAGTGATTTCGTACCAAGAAGAAATACAATTAAATATGTTCCCCGCACAAATTTCGCTTACATCTGTTTGTGTAGATTCTGCCACCAACTTAGGAAGTTGGGTTTGTGTAGCAATGTCTATTTGTTGCCTGGGCGTGGGAAGGATTGTTTCGGGGCAAACTCCTTCCTGAACGGGCGGTTCCCGTCGTTCCAACCTTGCCTGTCTCCCCGACCTCTGCCTCTGGGCTGAAAGCCGTAGGACGGGCCGGACCTGCCAGCTCTGCCTCCTCGGCGAGGACGAAAATCCCCTCGGGGGCGACGAAATCTTGACGAGTCGGCTTTCTTGGCTGGCTCAAGGTTACGACCACTCTTGGCTTCCGTCTCGACCTCCTTGAAGAGGTATGGAAGTTGGCCACCAAACATTTTCCCTTTATCCAAAGGTTTGCCCTTGATGGGTTTGGGCGGCAAAAAGAGAGTATACTCCTTGCCATCGTTGTCCATGACCTTCTTAGATCTGGCTACTTCCTTCCCAGCTTGTGTGGTGACCCCGCTTTGAACACGTTTTCGTATCTACGGTAGCTCAAGAAGTTACTGGCAGCTGTGATGAGGGCCACGCCCTTATCCATGCCTCTGGCCAGTGAGGAGAACTTGTTCTCAGTTTGCATCCGGTTAGCTACCGGAACGACTGAGGCGAGGACCCCTAAGACCGCTTTGTGAACGGTAAACAGAGCAGTCTCGAAGCGCTTCTTCTCCTCATTCAGATGGATCCCAGCGTCCATCTCTTTCACTACACTATCCGGGATCCCTTTTATCCCGGAAATTTGCTCAGTGATTTTGTTGATCACCTCAGCTGGCTTAAAGGTGTTAAAATGTCCCTTTATAGTCTCGCGCATCATAGTCGTTGTTCTGACTTTCTTTCCCTTTTGGATCGGGCAGCGCTTCCGAATCTTGCCTCCTAGGTTGGCATAAAGGCCAGCCCTTTCCGTGTCTGAGTCCGACTCAGTAGTTGACGAGTCGGACAATGAATCGGAAGACGAATCTTTCTTCTTCTTCTTCTTCTTACTTTTCTTCTTTGGCTTCTTCACTTTCTTGCCCTTGGTGGCTTTGGTGTAATCATCACCAGAGGAGCTAGCAGGTCGTTTCCGCTTTTTGGCCTTAGGGCGCGGGGGCTCAGGTGCCGAATCCGTCTCTTCGAAATCAGAGACATCCTGCCAGTCTGAGTCAGCTGGCGGGAATTGTTGGTCCTTGCTGTGGAGCTCCTTCATCTTTTGCTCCACTAGCCTATTGACCTGTAAGGTCAAATCGCCTGGGAACACCTCGTCGTCCTCACTCTCTCTATCTGAGAGCACATGTGCCCCCTGTAGTGGGGACGGCGGAGCTGTCCGATCCGGTGACGTATCGTAGCCGGTAGGCACGTGTCCCTCCGCCGCGGCGGGCGGCGGTTTGTTTCGCTTCGTAGCCATCGGTAGTCTGTAACCAAAAAAGGAAACTTAGTAACCGGAATCAACTCAACTGAACACCAAAGTGACGCCAGGGAACCTGGGTTGAGGATCTTATTGGTAAAGAGTAACGTATTTACACCGTTCTCAATACAGGCGTGGTAAGTTTTCCGTAGGTTTTGGGTATCGAAACCAACCGTACGTGGGGTAGGCTTCTAGAACCTCCCATCTCTCTGTCGCGTACACTTCTCCCACCCGCGGCTACTGCGCCAGCAAGTGAGAGAAAATGCTACGAAACTCGGAGAAACGCCTCATCAAAAGGGGAGTCTATAAAAGAAACCCAGGATCATCCCCAACAACACCCTCTATTAGGGTCCGAAGGAATGTCCACCGGAGATGTGACGGTGCCAACATCTCTACCCGTACAAAGCGGGTTTAATCGAACCACGGAACCAAGACAAAGGAATCCTTTGTTCTATCCGATTCAATTTTTAAAATGCTAATCTTGTCCAAACTGGACGTACGAAAGTTCTGAACTTTCCAATCTAGATGCGAAAGTGCATCATAAACAAGCTTAACCAAAATAATCACGATTACTTACAGTTATTAGCTTTTTGTAGATAAATCCAACTGGAGCAACTCACGAGCGTCCTCCGGTCGTGAGTTTTTTTATGCTAATTGCTGGACCGGATGTGCTTACCTCTCCCTAGCCTGAGGCTAGCCTGAGGCTGTATACCGAGGTAAAATATATATATATATATATATATATATATATGAGGCTCCTCCGACAAGCTGCGCTGAACGTCGGTACCCTTACAAGTATAATTTGTAATGATCTATTATGAAACTCAATGTGATAGTTCTTGAATGCTGACAAATTAGCATACTGCATTGATGTGAATGAGAATTGAATAAGAATTGAATACGAATTGAATAAGAATTGAATATGAATTGAATAAGAATTGAATAAGAATCTAATATGAATTGAATAAGAATTGAATCAGATTAAGTTTAAAACAATCAAATTCTATTTGGTGCCCCACTAGCATATGGTTTCCCCAAGCGAATGCCCGAGGTTCTGGTACCTTATTTGTGTAATAATAGTAATATTGCATAATTGGTCCACATATTGACCAATAACTACTTAATATGTCATTACTATGATAACTAAGCAAAAGGAATATGCTGTTTATGTGCCCACGTGAATTCTCATAACTCAACTGAATGGTTAAGAATTGGAGAAGTAAGATTCCGAATATCAAGGATGTTTGTAACTTTCTGACTACGGCAATGCCTATTAAATAAAAACCATTTTGATGTCTATAGAAATTGTTGTAGTGTTGTTTTTTGGGTGGGGGAGGGCAATATCAATCTTTTATTGCCAGTTGTTTTCACATTAGATTAGTGGATTTGTTCATATTTCGTGCACAACCCAAACACAATCTGCTGAAGTAGGGTAATGTTTGTTTTTGCCTAATGGTTGCTGACTGGTGATTCGTTCGTGTCCTTTAGGATCTAAGCCTGAATAATTCATTGTTGTTGTTGTTTCTATTGTTAGAAGTAAATACTATCTCATCCCTGGTGTCGGTATAGAGCCTCACACTGGTGTTTTCACCTTTCAAAATAAATGTATACACCATTGCACGATCTTTAACTGAAATGAGCTGACCTATATCAATTAACTCATCTTAAAAAAATAATGTGTAACTGAATAAAGTAACACGGGTGCGTTAACGCAGATGCCGTCTTCGGTGGGTTTAATGATAGTGGGTTCCATCTACAACTTCAGTGGCAGTGTGAGTCAGTCAGTTAGCCTCCCAACTTCACATGGGTCCTCCAAGGCCTGGCGTAAAACCACTCACCATATACAAGTTACAACCATGGTAGAAGGTGGTGGTGACTCTGGCCACGTCGCCCAGGTGGCAGCACCCCCATCGCTAACTATCGCTTCTTAACTCGTAGGGACTGCGTCGTCGTCTGTTTCCCCGTTATGTTCAATCAATTCAATTCTTTTATGTTAACTCTCTGTGAGGTATGTTTACAATAAACTGAGGTGATACAATAAATGCATACAAATTCCTTAGACAGAAAGGATCCCAGAAAAGTGGTGTTTATCTAGCTGGTCTCCTTGATGTAAATGAACAAGTGATGACAATAACAGATGATTAAACTTAAGCTACATTTTTAACTAATGATTATGATGAGATACTGATGCGTCTTTTCACAGGTAGTAAAAAAACAAAGTAATGATAGGAATATTATATGTATATCGTGTCATGGATTCATGTACTTACATGCAGTATCAGTAGTTATTTTGCATATATGTTAATAGGGGTAAATTTTATGTTCTTTGCCATAACCACTTGATATTTTAAATTATGCAACTAGTTAATGACAACTATGTCCTATTATATATATTCTTTACTGGTAATTGATTTAGTATGCATTGAGATAGCTTATCTTTATTTTTTTACAGAAGTTTTTCATAGTTTTAAGGTTTCTAATTTCTACTGGGATTGAGTTCCAGATATTGGTTCTTTGGTTTTCAGTTGTTATTTTGCCATATTTGTTTCTAGTGTGTTTGTGATGTATGTTTGTTTGTTATGGGAATGGACCTGTTTTCTTTGAAGAGATTATCAAATATTTCAGGGAGGAGGCCATTCTTTTGCTTGTAAACAAATTTTGCAATGTATATTTGATCAAAGTCTGTTACCATAAGTAAGCAGGTCTTTATGAAGTGATTTAGTTGGGGTGATAGTCTTTGCTATACAGTATTTTCAAGGCTCTGTCTAGACTCCCAAGTCTAGACCATGTTTGTCGAATTGTTACCTAAACTAGTTCATGGAATTATTAAACAACGACAATTATGCATGTTGCCGGTAACATGATTAATTCACGACGTTGGAGACCGTTTTAGTGTTGCTTAGCAAAATATCAAGTCACGTTGGTGCCTCGCCGAGGATGCACATATTGTCATAGCACTGTCACTAAGGTATCGAAGAATTCTTATTACGACAAGGCTAACGGTTCAGCACTCGCTACGGAAGCAGCAAGCCGGACGGTTTGAAATTAATATACTCCACCGTTATAGGCAGTTCAGCGGTAAAAAGAAAACTACAAGCCAGATACGGAATTGTACTTGCTCGGCACAGTCAAGAATAGCATCATGTCGGTAGGTGAGAAGTACTCGGAGGATATTCAAGTCTAGGAAACGTGTGTCGATGGAAGGTGTTGGTAAAACTGCATCAAGTGGTTCAAAGAGTAAATCGCAGCATAAGAGATCGGAGGTGCCATCTACGTCGGCGCAAGGGGATGAGGTACGTTCAGAGGTGTTGCCATCAAGTGTGACCGCCTCTTACCTTGAAGGAGCGTTGAAGGCTCAGCTGGAGGTAAATAATCAGTTGCTATGTGAAAGGTTGGAGCGCCTTGAATCGAAAATGGCGAAGACGACGGCTGGTACAGTGCGCAGGGACCAGGACGGCAGCAGCGACAGTGGGTTGGAGGCGCCATCTAGAGGGAAGGGACGTCGTGATGGTACTAGAAGAGAGCAGTTGGAGCCAGGCAGTGAGGAAGACGTACCGTTATCGACGCATGGAGGGAAGCGATCCAGGAGAACGTATAATACGGCGACGTATGGATACGATCGGCGGCGGGGGCAGCGACGCAAGTTCAATGGATGCTGGACGAGTGATTCTGAGGGGTCGATGTCTGACCTTGAGAGGGACGAGTCAGATGAGGTGATTCGGCGATTGTTGAAGCGACGGGGGCGTTCAGTCAAGAAACATCGGGGTAAGACGGCGTTGTTGCCTCATTTATTTGTTATAAGGGATGATACAATGGGTAACGTTAATAAGGGGTGTGCGACATGGTTCGAATATATGTCGGCGGTTCATCGTTTGCTGGAAGAGCCAATGCTGCCGCAGCACTGGATTAAACATATTAGGCGGCATATTGTGGATATATCTGACATGGCGGCCAACTGGGACTGGCAAACGGTGTTGCTGTGGTCGGAGAAGGTGTTTTCAATGATTAATGATGGGCGTATTGAGGACGGTTGGGCTGACCGCGCTACTATCAAAGATATTCAGAGGGATGTGTATGCTATTGGGACAAAGCTAGATGTGAAAAAAGATAAGAAACCGGAAAGTAATAGTGGGTCAGGTTGGGTTGTGAGGGAAATAAATGAGTCAGTTGACGGGAAGCCATGTGAGGAATGGAACAGGGGTAACAGTTGCGGGTTTTTTACCTCTCACGGTTCTACTCCTAATCGCTTCTGTCACTGTTGTGGCTGGTGCGCAAGGCGGTTCAAGCGCCTGAACTATCCTCGTGAGGTGGATTGTAATAATAAGCGCAGAATGCAGGATAGTGCCGGGACGGGGAACAATGGAACAGCTGATAATGCCGGAAAGCAGGTTTTTGCAGGATAGGCCTCTCTGAGGCCGCTGACATTGGGGTTGAATTAGCGGAGGGGGTTATGGAGATGGAAGGTTTTGAGTCAGGTTGCCATGGTGTTAACATTACAAGTGTCGGTGTGGTGCTGGGTGGGACCACCCTTTCGTGGCAAAGGTCATTTACAAAATGAACCACCTAGCAACAGATGGATATGACATTCACTTGTGTTGGGTGCCTGGCCATGCCGGCATCCAGGGAAACGAACGAGCTGATCGGGCCGCGAAGGAGGCTCTGAACTATGATGTTGAGCCATGTCTGATACCCCACTCTGATCTGAAACCACTAATAGCCACCCACATCAAATCCAAATGGCAACATGAGTGGAATGAAAACATTAATAAACTTAAAGAAATTGAACCATATGTGGGAAAACCACCACATTCTCATGTGGGGGGTCGGCGGGACCAAGTGGTCCTTAGCCGATGCCGTATTGGCCACTCGTGGCTAACACATGTTTTCCTGCTCAAGTGGGACCCTCCCCCTGAATGTATTGGATGTCAGTCCCCACTGACAGTCAAGCACATTTTATTAAACTGTGTTGATTTTATGGCACTGCGTCAACAATTTTACACTGCAAACAGCATGCATGACCTTTTTATCAAAGTTAAACAAGAAGAAATTTTAGCTTTTTTGAGGGCAGCTGGTCTGTACCGCCTCATATAATTCATATAATTCATTAACACAATTTTTATTAATTAATTCTCTCACCTATTTTATTTAATTATATGATTTTGTGCTTTTAAAAATTAATAAGTGTCTATTGACACCTAACTGATTGTATGCTTTTACATTATATGTAAAGGCGATGGTTGAATAAAAAACAAACAATTCTCGCCGTGAATATGGCCTATGCTGCCGACACGGCGTAAAGAAACCACCAATCAATCAATCAATCAAGCAAGCTAGGATTCCTGTGCCTTCGGGTTTACACATGGAAGTTTGGAGAAAGGAATTAGCGGGTTATGATGATAGCGTAGTATTAGAATATTTGGAGTTTGGGTGGCCTGCTGACTATGTCGGTGCAGGTCCGCCGGTTACAGCAACAAGGAACCATGCCGACTGTGACAAGAATGAACGCTGGGTTAGCAAGTACATTACAAATGAACTGAAGGAGGGCTCTCTGTTAGGTCCATTTAGTATTCCACCTTTCGTTCCATGGGGCCAGGTCAGCCCACTGATGACGAGGCCGAAGAAAAATACAGAGGAAAGGCGCATTATAGTAGACCTAAGCTATCCGCGGGGCAGAAGTGTCAATACGGGCATTATGCGTGGGGTTTTTCAGGGGTCTGA
The DNA here is from genome assembly GCA_030323885.1 of Branchipolynoe longqiensis. Lineage (NCBI taxonomy): Eukaryota > Metazoa > Annelida > Polychaeta > Phyllodocida > Polynoidae > Branchipolynoe > Branchipolynoe longqiensis. Next base: position 5,479 of record JASIRB010002255.1, on the reverse strand, counting down.
TCTGAGTTTTAAGCTGCCTGGGATATTAGATTTAGCGAAAGAGGCTACTAAGCTGGGATGTAATTCCGTTTTATGGAGTGTCGATTTAGCTAGAGCGTATCGTCAACTGAGGACGTGTCCGCTGTCGGTGCCGCTTTTTGGGATTAAGTCTAAGGGCAAGCTGTACTTTGATACAGCGCTGCCGTTTGGGTGCCGCACGTCCGCGTTGGCGTGTGCACGTACTACCTCGGCGGTGGTATATCTTATGAGAAAGGCCGGCTACTTTACGCTCTGCTATTTGGATGATTTTGTGGGCATTGAAAAGTCGCTAGAGAAGGCTCGGGAAGCTTACGCGTTCATACTAGCATTACTGGACAGGCTGGGTTTGGTTAGATCAGTTAAAAAGTGTTGTGAACCGACGATGTGTATTATTTGGCTAGGTTTTAATATTGACACTACCGAGATGGTTATAACTATACCGAAGGATAAGTTGCTGGAGATATTAAAGCTGTGTAATCGTTGGGGGGTGGGGCAGTTGGTGTCGAGGAAGACAATCCAGAGGCTTATAGGGAAGCTGCAGTTCATTTCTAGGTGCGTCATACCAGCTCGCAGATTCATGAATAGGCTGTTGGAATTCCTGAGGGCCGCTCCATTTAAGGGGAAGGTTCCTACTACACAGGCGGCAATGGACGACATTCGTTGGTTTAAGGATTATGCCAGTTCTTCAAACGGGTTGGTACTCATGAGACCAGATCCGGTACGTGACTGGGTGATTGAGTGTGATTCCTGTCTAACGGGGGGAGGGGCGTTTTCAGAGTCGCATTTTTTCTCGGAAAGGTATAGTGAGGAGATACTCGGCAAAGGGTTCCACATAGCACAGCTCGAGGCACTGAATCTCGTAGCGGCTCTATATGCGCTTGCGCCGAGCCACCCGGAGCGGTTTAGAATTATTGTGAACACGGATAGTGAAGCGTCTCAGTTGGTGCTAGATTCGGGGAAAGGGAAAGACAGGGTACTTTGTGCATGTGCCAGGAAAATTTGGCGGTTTTCGGTGGAGTTTACGTGTGTTGTAGAAATCAAGACATAAACCAGGGGTTCAGCTAGTACTGGCAGATGCGTTGAGTCGTTCTCACCTGTCGGAGTGTAGCAGGGCACGGGGTGATGCCATGTGTCGGGAGTTGGGTGTGTTGAAGATAAAAGTTAATCATATGTTCACTGTTGCTTCTGTTCTTTGTGATACATAATTGACCTAGGAAAATAGTGATGTTGTATAAATCGAAATATTAAGTGACGGTCTGTGATAATTAAATATGTCGTCCAAGAAAGAAACCGGTTTAAACAAATATGTTAAATGCTGTTATCACTGTTGCAAATAATTTATGAATACCAGGAATACTGGTGGATGCCGTTATGTTGCTGTAATAAAGAGTTTGTTGCACTACTTCTGTCTCCATCGTCGTGAATTATAATAATGGGCGCTTAGGTTGATAGATAATTGTTGTGTACTGGGTCCAACCAAGGCAAAAGTAACAACCATTGAATCAGTTTCTAAAATATTCTTCCCAAACATTTCCAGGAAGAATATTTTAGAAACTGATTCAATGGTTGTTACTTTTGCCTTGGTTGGACCCAGTGCACAACATTATTACGTTCTTACGCCAATGTAATTTATTCTTTTCAATGGACAAAAATGACACGGACCATGCGCTGAGAGGAGCGGATGTAAAGGTACGATCGAACAAGCTACTGATTCGGGTGCGATCATCTAAGACAGCGAGAGAAGGACAAGACGTGTACACGGTGATGCTACCGTGTGTGCCGGGCTCCTTTTGCTGCCCTGTTCACGCCTGGAAGAGGTACAGGAAAGTTACACCTGTCGATCAAGATGGTTCGGCCTTTCTGCACCTGGATGGGTCCCCTCTGATGGCAGCGACCCTGCTACAGGCAGTGCGTCGAGCGCTGGAATTGATGAAACATCCGCAGCCGGCCGCGGTCACCCTTCACAGCCTAAGAAGGGGAGGGGCTCAATCCAGTGCCAAAGGAGGGACCTCGGTTGAAGGGGTACGAGAGGTTGGCAGGTGGCGTTCTAATGTGCTCTTCCGGTACGTGAGCAGGCAAGTATTCTCGGAAGCACCTCAGACACTCTGACAAGGGTAGCCTTCTTGCATACTCCATATATAGTACTGCTGACACTACTGCAGGTCACACCACGACAGGGCGTTTTTGAATGTGTGTGTGCGTGTGTGTTTGAGTGAATGTGTGTGTGTGTGTGTACATCCATGTGGTGTGATGTGTGCATATGTGCATACATCCATGGGATGCGCGTTGCTGTGTGTACATGTGTTGTGTCTCAAACCATTCCACTACAACTAAAAACTAAAAGTCTATGGCACCTCGTATTCCCAGGCGGTCAGCCGAGATATGGCCAACGTGATATGGCCGCAGACAATGGTAGCCTTGTTGCATACTCCCTATATACTACTACTAACACTACTGCAGGGCACCACGATGGAGCGTTTGTGAATGTGTGTGCGTACATCCATGTGGTGTGGTGTGGTGTGGTGTGGTGTGGTGCATATGTGTATAGATGCGTGCGTTGCCTGTTGCTGTGTGTACATGTGTTGTCTCAAATCACACCACTACAACTCAAAACTAAAAGTCTACGACACCTCGTATTCCCAGGCGGTCACCCATCCAAGTACTGACGAGGCTCAACATTGCTTATGGTGCTGTCACATTACGACGCTTCTCGTCGGCGCGCAGCCAACGCGCAAAATCACTTTTAATCGTCGAGACACGTCAAACTTTTCGGCGTCAGCGCAACGTATTGGTAGCGTGCGGCCGACGTTGTGGTTAAAGTTTGGCGCGTCGTCCTGATATGACCTCAGATGTTGCTAGGAGATAAAACAACAAAAAGCAACAGTTTGGCGCAACATGTGGGAATGGGCCTCACGCGCACGTGGCGTGTTCCAAGCGTTCGCATAGCGTGATTCGAGCGACGCTAACGTATCTCAAAGCGCCCCTAATGTTGCTGTCACACAACAACGTTTCTCTCCAACGCGTGCCGACGTGTCGCCCTTTTTGCCAAAATGTCGGCACGCGTTACCGACGCGTCAGTATACGTCGGTACACTTTGAGTCACAGCGGCGTTCTGGGTGGCACGCTGGCGCGCGTCGGCCGTTTTGTGCTTGCACAAAACCTTTGGCACGTCTCAACGCGTGTCGTCAACGTGTTGGTTCGCGCGTCACCGGCGCATTAGCAGGACGTCGACACACGTTATCAGCGCGTCGGCGGAACGCTGGTAACACGTTGATTAACGTTGGGATTTTTTTCGCAAAACTGCGAGCGGAATCCGTTAGTGACGCGCTACCGCCACGCCGACAGCGCGCCGATAAGACGCTGATAACCCGGAACGCCCAGATATCAAGTAATGGTCGCCGACGCCGATTAACACGCTGTCGTCACGTTGAGACGCGCCGACAGACGCGGGAGGAATTTAGGTCAAACGCGTCGAAACACGTTGGCGGCGTGCTAATAACATGGTACCAACACCCTGCGCCGCGTCAAGTTTTCTACCAAAACGCTGAAAAGTTGGACGTGTCTCGGACGAGAACCGGTGTTTTCAACGCGATATGGCCGTAGACATTGTTAGCCATCTGGCCTGCTCGCTATATAGTACTACAACTGCCCATTGAGACAGTGGTGTGTGGCGTGTGGCGCGTGTGCGAGCGAGCAAGCGAGTGCCATCCAAGTACTGCTAGGGGCTCAACGTGGCTTAACTTAAGTGATCAGACTTTTGTTGCGGCATGCAGCTGCAACATGAGCAAAGGACAAAACAGTGATGACGTGTGGCTCTCATCCAATCGACGGACACGCAGGCTGTGATTCGAGCAACGGACGGAACAGTGAAGAAGCACGGCTCTAAACCAACAGACGGGTGCAAAAGTGACAACGTGGATCTGAGCGACGGATGGAACAGTGACGGCCATATGCGCGGCCTTAATCTGACTGACGGACAGAAAAGCAGAATCCGACAGACATCCGAAACCGTTATGGAGCGCGGCTCTAAGCTGACCGACGGATGCGCAGCTACAAACCCACTGACGGATGCAAAAGTGACGCGCGCCACGCGGGAGACGGACGCTCGAACTTTCATTCGGCCATCCCGTCTGGTCGCGCAGGGCTGGTATCTGAGCAACGGACGGAACATGGTACTAATCCGACCGAGCGACGGAAAAGTGGCGACGCGCGGCTCTAATCCGAGCGACGGACATAACAGTCTATATGAAGCACGGCTCTAAACCGACCAACCGACGCAACACTGACCTCGCACAGAAGTTACTAAGAATCCGAGCAACATACGGTGCAGTGGTGAAGCATGGTACCGGACCCGACGGCGGGAGCAAAAGTGACGACGCGCGGCTGGAATCTTGGCTGAAGCGCAGCTACAAACCCACTGACGGATGCAAAAGTGACACGCGGCCCATTACTTGAGGTCTGCAGCCCTAGCAACACGCGATGGCCACAGACCAACCGATGCACTCATGCGTCCCTCCCGCCAGTCGACCATCTTTTCTGGTTGGTTTCATCGTCTTCTCGCGACGTCACCCTACGAGCACCTGACCCCCTGAATTGCTCCCGAGTGTCCTTGCCAACACCACCTGACCTCTGGAATCATATGTGAGAAGGGCAGATAGCGAACGGATAGAAGCGAACAGGCTGCAGAACGGCAGACAGGACAGATTTTTCTCTAAGGGTGCGCCGACTTAGCAACAAACGGGGGCGACCGACCACTGGATCGGCCTGCCAACGACTCCCTTCGCTCGGAATGGTGAGACGCCGGCTGGAATGGAAATGAACAAACAAGGGGCGACCGCGGCTCTATCTAATCCATGCGGCGGACGGAACAGTGATGGAGCGCATCTCCGAAACCAACAGCAGATGCAAAACTGACGACACGCGGCTGGAACCCGGGCGACGGATGGAACAGTGAAGCGTGGCTCCAAACCCAACGACCGACGCTGGAACCATCGGGAAAATGGTGACACGTGGCCAGAACCCATGCGACGGACGGAACCGTGCTGAAGCGCAGCTCTGAATCGAGCAACGGGCGCAAAACTGGCCACACGCAGGTATAACCAGAGTGGCTGACGGAGCATTGATGAAGCGCGGCTCTGATCGTGCCGACGCGCGACTGGAATCCGAGCGACGGGCGGGCGACTCTGTGATGACACATTGGCTCTAAATGGACGGATGCAAAAGTGACTACGCACTGCGGGGATCCGAGCAACAGACGGAACAGTGATGAAGCACTCTAAACCAAGACACTGATGCAAAACTGAGCCATGGACGGAGCGCGGCCCTTATCTGTAATATATGTGCACGGTAGCCCTAGATATCCGGGCACCAGCAGAACAAAGGATTACGTAGCAGGTCACGTGACCCTTCCCAGGAAGGCAGAATGAACTCACTCACAACACGGGGCAGAATGAACTCACTC
>JASIRB010000210.1:0-22901 GCA_030323885.1 Branchipolynoe longqiensis | reverse complement strand
CCTTTGAAATAGATGGACGAAGTGTTCCAGATAGACCCTTAACCCCTAATTTTGAAACTGAGGAGGTGATTGAATCTTTTCACGCAATGGTTAAAGCTCATAGACATCCAGATCTATGTATATTGTCTTCTGATGATTTTCAAAAAGGAAGGACAGTATTCTGTTTCAATGTGGAGGAATCCACCTACGGAACTGATATGGAGGGAGTATATCCTATTCTGAAGCGCGGATCATCCAGAATATGTCTCTCATTTAAAGAAGCTCTTCCCAACTCGATGGTCGTGATCATTTCAGCACAGGTCATTGGAGATTTCACTATTAGCAAATCAAGACTTGTAACAGTAAATCAATGACAAGGAGAAAGAAGAAGAGAGAGAAAGGAAAGAAAAGTGAAAGGAGAGAAGCAAGCATACATATAATGTTAGTTTTAGTATGAGTATCCTCAGAAATGTGAATGAATGTTTAGAATTAGTACTATTATTATTAATATTATTATTATTATGTTGTATATAATGAAATGTCAAGAGCAAAATATTTCTATCAATTGCTATTATCAGTAGATAATAATAGCGAATTTTATATGCGGAGTGAAGTGGAAGTATTATGATGTGATGTATTATGATGTGATGTGATGAGATGTCTTGCGGTGTGATGTATCATGATGCGATATGATGAAAGGTGAAATCAAAATAATCCATCGTCTAATGTCTGTACTTATTGCTTCTTTCTTTACAGTTCGAATTCAGCTCCTCCTGTTCATTGTTATGATTCCCTTCGAATAGAGAGTGAGATTCTCGTTTTACTTTAGTATTTACTTTTATATTATTGGTGTATGTATATATAGATATATATATCTAAAGATGAATAAATAAATAGATAATTAAATTAAGTTCTATATATATATCTATATACTTGTTAAATGGAGGTTTTCACTCTCTTCCTTTCTAAATACTAAACTCCGCATCTCACAACACTCACTCTCCACTCTCTCACTTTCGCATATCCGACACCACATCCGCTTCAATTCAGTTTTCCCAATCCTATAATTAGGAAGTGGATGTTTCAAATATTCTTTATTTATAGTATGTAAATTGAATATAAGTAAATGTCGATATAGATATATATATATAAATAAATATATATATATATAAATACTTTTCATTAAACTTATTTCATTAAACTTATTTCATTAAAAAAACAGCCAATCACTTTAGAACATTCTCAACAATGCAAACTCGTTTTACTTTTCCACGTGCTTCAGTGTGATATACAGGATTATAAGGAGTGATAAGGAATCATGATTCAATCATACACGATTCAATCATATAGGATGTGGAAAAAGGATAGGATGTGGAAAAAGGATGCGAAAATCTACTAAATAAGAGAAGTATTTCTTTATGGTGTGATAGCTTCACAGATGTCGTTATTATCGTGGAATCGTGATGCGAACGACTGAGGACGATGGTCAAAGAGTGTGAAAGACTAAATCTTCTATGGGGATTTAAACCAACAAAAAAAATAAATTGTTACACCACACAAAATGAAATCTTTTCACAGCTAACACAATTAAAGAGATATGATTTAGTTAAATTTTGATTATTCAGATTTTCTTTGTTTAGTTTGATTTTCTTTGTTTATTAGAAAGATGTTGCTTTATTTAATATTTCTCACCAAGAATGACTCGATGTTTCTTGATGTTGCTGCATCGTCTCCTGCAGGTGGTGGGATATCTGGAATGATAACAGTAGTAATAAAGTTGTAAGTGGAGTAAAGGTGAAGGTGAGGGAGAAGGATGTCAAAGGTTATTCAGTTGGTCAGTTCATTTGGTGAAAGTTCTGCTGAAAACACGCATGCATATCTGGAGACTGCAGTAATAGAGCTAAAAGTGGAGTAAAGACGATTATGAAGCAGAAGGGAATGTCATGACTGGTCATCTCATTTGCTGAAACTCCTGCTGAAAAACACGCATGCATGTCTACAGACCGTAGTAATAGCGCTATAAGTGGAGTAAAGATGATTGTGAAGGAGAAGGGGATGTCAAAGGTTACTCAGCAACGGAATGAGTGGTCAACTTATTTGGTGAAACTCCTGCTGAAAAAAAAATAAAAAAATAAAAATAACAACAACAACAAAAAACACAAAAAAACAAACACGCATGCATGTCTACAGAAATTATTGAAAACATAAAGTGTTTAGGTTCAATGCTGGGCAGGAGAATCTATCTCTACATCAAGATTTTGATGGGAAAATAATATAAATTGAACTTCACATTTAATATAGATCTGAGAAAACTTTTCATTCAGAATAAAAATGAAGAATTAGTTTTAATATATCTATATATATCTATATATTAATATATCTATATATATCTATATATCTATATATATATATATTTCCCACCTGGAGGAATGGGAGAGTGGAAGTCTTGTTGGAGTTTTGGAAGATGATGATGATGATGTTGGAGGGGAGTAGAACATTTGAATGCCTCTATCCCTTCCTCCAGATTCACTCCTCCCTCCACCCCATCCTCCACTTCCGCTACAATCACCAATCTCGCGGAATTGAAGCCATCTGCATCGGGTAGGTGAAAGGAATCCCCCTCCTCCTCCACCATCTCCTCTTCCTCTTCCTCTTCCTTCTCTTTCTCCTGTAATTCGAACAGATCCTTGGTGGTGGTGGTGGAGGAGTCAAAGGTGGGGGAATAAGTTGAGGTGGAGTCACCAAACGCCTGCAGTGTCTCCCCTAGTAAAAATGCTGTGAACATGATGGCAGGAATCTGTGACTCAACACAAAAAATAGGACACATTAGTCCTGAAACCAGCTTTCAAGACCAAGATGGCTATCATGGATTGATTGATTGATTGGTGGTTTCTTTACGCCGTGTCGGCAGCATAGGCCATATTCACGGCGAGAATTGTTTGTTTTTTATTCAACCATCGCTTTTACAGGATGCAAAAGGACAGAATCAATTTTGTGTCAGTGACAACAGTAGAAAGAAGGCACCTTGTTATTGCAGAATCATGCCCAAATGTAAGTTTAAAAACTGGGCGCAGTATAACCATGGCCATGTGCCAACAACATAAAGGTGAGAGTAAAGAGAATTGGAGAAATTGTTCATGAAAGATGTGTTGCCCACAAGAGGCACACAAGAATGGCCGAGCGTCTTGTCATAGCCAAAGAGATTGATCAAGCAAAGACAATCCTTTTAAATGTCATATATATGATCAGCATCAGTTGGAGTTGTAGGTTATGCAGTCCAAAGGGTACAAAGCGATCCTACACTTTGATGCTACTGGCTCAATTACAAAATAAAATCCTGGACAGGAAGACAAATGTGTATTGTTGTATTCACTTGTGAAGTGGGCGTGTCTACTCGCCTTGAGCAATTTGCGCGTGCGCAATTTGCGAGCGCGCAAATTGCTAAAACTTGTGCATGCGAGGGTTCCCGGTGGTAAGGCGTTGCTTGGCGACTAGCCAAGCAACGAGGGAGGTGGGGCGTTCGGGGCCAGACCCGGCGGACGTGTTTTTGCACGCTCCGTCGTTTTCCACCGATATTTAGGCTTTTTAGGGTCAAAATTCTAAACTAAATTATAGAAACCACACGGGAGGGAACGGGAGACCTTTATTACTATTTATGTTGGTATCAATGTTAGTCTTTTGTCGAGAATAAACCGTGAGCTCTTGTGAAGGTGAATCAGGACGTTCCTTGCATTCTTTACTATCCTCCAGTCTTATTGTAGATTAACCGCTATGGAACCTTGATATTCGATTGCTTTCTATGAACTGAGAGGCCTTAAGCCTAAGTCGGCCTTCTGCAAGTAATGCACCCATCTGCGGGAATCTAATAACTGACGCATTCAAAGAATTAACGTAGTGTTACTTTTAGGCTAGAACCACTACATATAATGTAAACTAAATAGTAGAGACAGCGGCAGCAACTCGTGCTGGACTGCGCATATTTGGATTCAGTTAGTAACATTCATAATATCTCCAACGACGAAGGGGGCAGCCAGTAGTTGAAATAACCTAATATAAATACACTTTAGGCGGATAAATGCGCACGATGGCAAATCTAGTATTTAGAGGATACTCTGGCTGGCGCCTTCCGTACGGGGCAGACACCGACGACGGACTACTCGCAGGCGGGAGGTAAGGCTACAACGGCGGCGGCTGGCCCAAGGAAATTCACATGGAAACAATTAATTATATTAACACGTAGGCTCGCCTTAGGCGGGGGCGGAAAAGCCGTACGGTTAAACATATATCTAGTTATGCATACAAATAGCCGCGCATTTTGCGCGTATCGCAGTAGACACTAGTTAGGCGTCAGCAGGCGCAAATTGTAAATTCCACAATTAGTATGGAACAATAAAATTAAAATAAATACATGTAAGGAGAGTATTGAACTAACACAAACGACTATCAGCGTGGTTTCAAATCAATAGACAATTTATCGTAGAAGGTTATGAAAACGTGCGCATTTTGAGCGTGCGCATTTTGCGCGTGCGCATTTTGCGTTCTCGCGGTAGGCACTAAATAGGTGCCAGCGGGCGCAAATTGTAAGGTCAACATTAAGCATTGTACACCTTGTGAGGCGTTCGCCTTTAATAAACAAGGCATTGCCCTTAGCTCTTCCCGTAGGATTGCTAAACTCTTGTCCTGACAGCACTTCAGCTAAAGCTGATAGCATTGGTTACGCTCGCACATTCCAGCACATCTTTGGTGCCGTACCACAAAGCCTAACGACTACGGTCTCAGCCTGCGCTATGCACAAGGCACGCAGTTCAGCTGAATTCATTTGTAATGGTAACTAGTCAATATTAAATTCAAATACAAGGATACGTGGAAACTCGTACATTACCTGAAGGGGAGGTGGTTGTGGTGCGGTGCCCCAAATTGGAAATGTTTGCCGGGAGCACTTAATTATGCGGGGCCCAAGTGGTTTTTCCATGGGCAGCGCCACAACTTCCAGTGCCCGCTTAGGACTTTACGGTCGGGAGTGTGATCAAAGTACACGGTGCACACAGTAGTAAGATCCGGTAGGGAGTATGAAGGCATACGGAGCCCACCGGTCATCAGTGATGTGCTTTTCTTTTTGCTATTTGAATTATATCACAGGCCGTTGGTGATATGCCCATACGGGGGAACGTTGACCATTTACAGATTTAGGCGGTGGGCGAACCTGCGTAGGCGGATTTAAACCAATGGAGCAATTTGCTCCCGGCGGCATTAGCGCCGATCTAAATTAAAAGCAATCCTATGGTCAGAGTACATCGCTCGTTATTTAACATCACATTGTATTGCAGACGCAGTTCTTCCATCACTCGTCTGGGCTCCCTCCAATGTCATAATGTTAATAATCTATATCTCACAACCCGCAACCTCGTAGTTTTGCCCTGAACCCAGACCGACAGATCCCTCATGATGAATCGTCTAGTTCCGTACGAGGATGCGGGGTGTACTAAATTTAAATTACGTCAAAACTTTTCTTATTTCATCGTAAATTTATTACTATCCCAGTATTTTCTCGCCCATGACTTCGTCTCTTACAAATTTAATGAGATCAAATTTAAAGAAAAAAAATATATATGATAAAAATAAGGTGTCATTTCTAGTGTTATTCCTCAACAGTTTCAACTTTGGACTCTCCAAAACAATTATATCTCGGGGGTGTAACCCGTTTCTTTTTTCTCGTCATCAAAATTATTAGTCTACAAATCGCGGGTATTTAACCCGTTTGTCTCCTCATCAAAATTATCAGTCTACAAATCACGGGTATATAACCCGTTTTTCTCCGCATCAAAATTGTTAGTCTAAAAATACATATAAGGGAAGAATTTCTATACATTGCCGATTCAAAAGCGATATCCCCAAGGGATGTCGGCTTTGGATCAGCGATATTTCAACATTCAAGTTTCACTACACGTCTAAATACAAGAAGAAAAGTCAAGTAAAGCTAAATGCGCCGCGGGATCGCCTTCGAGAAGTCCGCCCAGGATTATCTATCGCGGGCATGGTCCAGTCAGGTCAGCGGGGCTCCAGGCCAGGGCAGTATATGTTTATTTAAAACCGGGCACCGCTGACATGTTATTTGTTACACGCAGAAGCGTCGGCCCCGAGCGGCCGACTACAGCGCCACGTTGTTAGTCTTTAAGACAGACTCACGGTTATCTCCTTGATGCCCTTAAGAGGAGAAATGTTTTATTTATTATGTAATATCATAAATATCTTCAAAAGAAAAATATTTGGAACTTCCATCTCTAAAAAGAAAAAAAAAATATATATTATACATAAAAGAAAACCATTATACGCAAAAAGAGTAACAGTAAAAAAAAAAAATAGAAAAAATTCGGCAATGAATGTCAATGATTAAAGTGACATCCCGGCGGAACAGGCAGGATATATCACCCTGAGGACAGTCGAAGTTATTTTTTTATTCTTACCTTTTTGCTGATTCTCTGCCATACAAACGTACAAATTTAAAAAAAAGAGATACCCAAATTTCGGAATTTCTAATGAGCGAATTGCGCTATGGTGCACTCATTTCGCGCATCTCTTGTTTTTACTACTTGTACTTATAAAAAAAAAATACACGAGAGGTACATTTGTTTCCTAGGCGTATTCAGCGATTTTCAGTCGCTGAACACACCGAGGAACGGTCATGGAATATCTATTTCAGGGTGCTACTCCCGGGAGCCATTGTGGTCACGCCCACTTTTCTCTTGTTAGACGAACGTCAATTCTTGTTGTTCGTCTGGGGGAGCAGTGAAGTGGGCGTGTCTACTCGCCTTGAGCAATTTGCGCGCGCGCAATTTGCGAGTGCGCAAATTGCTAACACTTGTGCACGTGAGGGTTCCCGGTGGTAAAGCGTTGCTTGGCGACTAGCCAAGCAACGAGGGAGGTCGGGCGTTCGGGGCCAGACCCGGCGGACGTGTTTTTACACGCTCCGTCGTTTTCCACCGATATTTAGGCTTTTTATGGTCAAAATTCTAAACTAAATTATAGAAACCACTCGGGAGGGAACGGGAGACAGTTATTAATATTCAACCACGTATATTTTGTTGGTGTCAATGTTAGTCTTTGGTTAAGAATAAACCGTGAGCTCTTGTGAAGGTGAATCAGGACGTTCCTTGCATTCAGACTTATATTATTAACCGCTATGGTCAACTTCAGATTGCTATTTGGATTGCTCTATAATCTTATTCAATTAAGGGCCTTCTGCCCATGGTCTGTCAGGAGTCGAACTCTCCACCTCGGACATTGCTAGTCAAGGGTCAGGCTGGCAGGATGACAGACAACCGGCGGCAGGAGGCACAAGTCATTCACATGGAAACAATTATTTATATTAACACGTAGGGTCGCCTTAAGCGGGGGTGGAATAGCCCGACGGTTAAACTTGTATTGCCAAAGCCCATTAAAGGTAGAGTGGCAATTCCAATTGCAGAGATGCTCTCCACTGATCAACACGGGTCAGAAATTTCACATTTCCTGTGCAGATTTGTTGGTGCAGTGTCAGCCATGTCTTCTACCTGTATTCCAAGACGTGTGGAAACTGATGTCGTGGGCTATGCTAAATGCTGTTCTACAAGCTTTCAACGGAGAAAGTATGTCGACTTATCTAGAGCGAAGTGGAATGTGGTGCACCAAGAAGTCAACCTCTGTGAGATAGTCAAGTTTACTTACCCGCATCAAAGACCCTATAATACTAAGACGCCTCGCTCAGCCTGTACCGTGTAATCAAAATGATCAAACCCACCACTTGGTGCGCTGGCTGTTCTCTTGGTTAAACAGCTGCTATATTATATGTATAAATGTATATATGAATGTGAAAGATGTGTGATGATGGCAATGATGATGATGTGTATTTGTTCATAGCCATTTCATATTTTTTATGTGTATTCATACTTACCTATCTCATGTATAATATAATTGTATGTGAAAGACCAACCAGCAGCTGGGTTGATCAAACCCACCACAAGGTGGTACTGCGAAATTTATATTACCATGGGAGAGATAGGGAGTGAGCCGTCTTAGTATTATAGGGTCTTTGCCCGCATGTATTGCTCAGCTCATATGATCCAGCTGTTAATTTGCATGCTTAAAAGCAAATCAAATGATGTAGGTCTTCGAAAATACATTCTTTTTTTCACTAGGACTTTTGATCAACACGGTCAGCATACAAGAGGCAGAGGAGCACTTCCTTCTTATGTGTAAAGTATTTTTAACAAAGTATAGCACCACAGAAATGTCTGTAAATTTGATTTGTTTGTTGTTGTTTTACGTCCTAGCAACATCTAAGGTCATGAAAAACTAAGGCGAGCCTAATGTGTTATTTTCCATGATGATTCCTGGGCCTGCCACGGGCCGCCTCTCGTCCCGCTGCCGGTTGACCGCCTCCATCGGTGTGATCCCCGGGCAAAGGGTGGACAGCCAGAGTGTCACAAAGCTATGGATCGACCCCTCTCCCCGCATTTTATGGATTTATATTAATTACTCCTTTAATCCTCTGGCTCTCCTCCCTGCCTTTGTAGTGTGTTATGTGTGTGTTACTTGCAATAGCTTAAATCCAGAACCAACACCTGATATTTAGTGTCACCACTGTCACTGGTAATGGACAGCCTAGATAGTAATTTAGTTATTATTGTGCCTCTATTCAGAAGGTGGTTACGGTATTGGTTTGATCGGCTGCTTAAGGCCTGCCAGGCAGAAGGCCCTTAATTGCATATAGAATAATCAAATATCAATATCAAGTTGACCATAGCGGTTAATATAGTTAAGGACTGGAGGATAGTAAAATACACAAGGAACATTCCAATCACTTTTAAGAGCTCACAACTTTATTCATGTTCCTACTGGTACAATCCAGGTTCACTAAAAATGATAAATATGAATAAATATGCCCCTTTCCCATTTGGTTCATTTAATTCAAGAAACAGTTTGGAATTCTGACAATTAAAGCCTAAATTTCGTCTAAAACATCAGAGTGTGCAAAAGCATGTCCGATGGGTTCGATTCGATTGGTGGTTTCTTTACGCCGTGTCGGCAACATAGGCCATATTCACGGCGAGAATTGTCTTTATTCAACCATCGCCTTTACATATAATGTAAAAGCATACAATCAGATATGTGTCAATAGACACTTAAGAATTTTTAAAAGCTAAATGTCTGGGCCCAAACGCCCGACCTTCTACCATTGCTAGGAAAGTTGCAACCTGCGTATCCTAGCAACGAGTTACCGCAGTGAACCCTGCCCCACATTTGGTGGCCAATACGGGCTCGTCTTGGCGAGCAGCCCGCATTCCAAAATGCGGGCTGCTCGCAAGCCCGCAATGGTCACAGCTCGGGCATAGTCTCGCCCACTTCAAATGTATCAGAAATCAGTTGCCTGCTGTCAACGATGATAGTGATAGCATCTACACAGATGAAACTATTGATGTTCAGATGAAAGGGATAAAAACATCATTACCCTTCTATAAAAGGTTCAGTCAAGTGAGAGAACAAGTACTGACTTCAGAAAAAAAAGTGAAAACTTCTGTTGAAACAAATATTTACTACATTCCTGAGATAATGGAGTGCATCATCACCCAATATTTGTCCATCTTCCCTTTGTGGAGCGGAGTGTTGTTGGGAAATCTCTCACGATACGATCATCAGGCAGCTATCACAATAAATCATAAGACAGAAAGTAGGGCCACACATAGTATTATAGAGAACTACTTTGGCAATGTAAAGAAAGATCTACTAACAAAGATGGGCATCCGACTGAGACCAGCAGAGTTTGTGCAACTACACCACCAGACCATTAAGGGACAACTCGCAGAAATCCAAACTTATGAAGGGATGTTTAAGGATAAGCAAGTTATAAAGAGAAAACGGCCTTCAGAGCCATCAAAAGAGTGGAGGCCAAAGAGAAGGAAAACTGGGAAAGAGACCAAGCCACTTCATTTCAATTCTCCAAAGAAAATGCCAACACCTAAAAAACTGAGTAAGAATTTGTCGGAAGCAGGTATTGAACAGGTATCCATTAAGTGTCCAAAGTGGGAAGGCAACATTCGATATCAAGGAAAAGATATCATTCTAGAAAACATGTGCCCTTTGGATAATGTTGTACATATTTTTTACCTTGTGCGCGCAGGTTCAGGAAGGCAAAGCCATTTTGAGCGATACCTCTTCTCTATAGCCCTGTTTACACGGGCGATTTAAAACGCCTCATATAAAACGACTTGCCTAGATCGATTCACATTTGCCGTGTAAACGCAATGCTGTGGTGTTTTAGGGCTGAATCGATTTATATGAAACGCTTCATGTATACCGGGTCGCGAGGTGTTTTATAGCAAGCGTTTTATATAAATCGGTTTGTCAATGGTAGTGTAAACGGTTGCGTTATAGTTGAGACGTTTTAATGACGTCATACGCATGCGCAATCGAGCGGTTCGTTTTGGTTTTCTTCGGGTGATTCGTGCACGCGTGTCAATGTTTTGATCTCGATGACTGGAACCGGACGTTTTGCCAGAGCTACACAATACACATCGCTTCAGCATGGCTTCGACAAGTGCGTGTGGAGAAAGTGCAAGACGTGACAACTGGGACGACGAGGAGGTGAAGATACTCATCACCCTGTGGGGTGATGACAACATTCAAAGAGAATTGGAGAGTTGTGGCCGAAATATAAACATTTACCGGCGATTGTCAGCAAGACTGACGCGGGCGTGCAGTGGCGGCAGGGCGCCGAGGAACGCGGTGGCGTGCAGGAGTAAAATCAAGAGCCTGACACACACCTACGATAAATGCCGGGACAACAACAAGTAAGTAATTTTGATGTGCTATGTGGTATATTTACTAGTGACTGTAGTACACGGATGAAGGACAACGTGATGTAAATACGGGCGAAAATAGCTTTAGTATGGTACATGAACTAATAACTGTGTCTCCAGTATCAAATGGCTATCCATACAGGCACAGAGTTGGTTTGTTGTTTGTTTGTTGTTGTTTTACGTCCTAGCAACATCTAAGGTCATATCAGGACGGGTACCGACTTGTGACGCACTCGTCCAACGGGAGCGCAAATTGCTTCCGCATGTGCACGCGACGGTTCGCGGGGGTAAAGCGTTGCTTAGCGACTAGCTAAGCAACGGAAGAAGGTCGGGCGTTCGGGGCCTGACCCGGCAGACGTGTTTATTCGCGCTCTGTCATTTTCAGCCGATATTCGGTCTTTTTCTTATCTAAATTCTAAAACCAAGGTAATCAAATCACACGGGAGGAAAAGGGAGTTAGTAGCGTCTTAAATAGGTATGCATATTTCGCTGGTATCCTTGTTAGTTATGGTAAGAATAAAGTCGTGAGCTCTCGTGAAGGTGGACTGAGACGTTCCTTGCATTCTTTACTATCCTCCAGTATTATTGTGGATTAACCGCTATAGAAAACCTGATATTCGATTGCCTTATATGTAATTAAGGGCCTTAAGCCTAAGTAGGCCTTATGCAGTTACTTACTCCATCTGTGGGAATATAATGACAGACTATAACAGAATTTAACGTAGTGTTACTTCAAGGCGGAAATTAACGACATTAACTTAGAACTGATTATCAGTGACAGCGGCGGCATCCCTAGCCGTACGCGTACTTCTAGAATTATTTAGTAACACAATTAATATACCGAAATGCGAAGGGGACAGCCAGCTAGTTGAAATAACCTAACTTATAGAAGTAGGAAAACTTTAGGCCTATAGGCGCGCTCGTTGGCGAATTGCGTATGTAGATGAAACTCTGGCTGGCCGCCTTTAGCGCGGGGCGGACACCGACGGCGACGGACTAACTGCAGACGGGAGGAGGAGCCGCAGCAGCCCGCGGCAGGCTCAGGAATTTCACATGGAAATTATTACATAACATTAACACGTTAGGCTCGCCTTAGGCAGGGGCAGATTAGCCGAACGGTTAAACTGGTGCCGTGACCAGGATGTGTAAGGAGTGTAATACCTTTTAGTTCACTTTCGATACGCGAATCTAATAAAAAAAAAACGGAGTGTTGTCAGAAGTGACAGCGCGTACGCATTGTGACAGCGACACACGGTCACTGTCTTCATGTTCCATGACGTGATATTGATAGTTTACGGCGTACCGGGGCAGCATCATTGCGAATGGTGAC
Source organism: Branchipolynoe longqiensis (assembly GCA_030323885.1). Lineage (NCBI taxonomy): Eukaryota > Metazoa > Annelida > Polychaeta > Phyllodocida > Polynoidae > Branchipolynoe > Branchipolynoe longqiensis. The sequence continues at coordinate 10,757 of JASIRB010000210.1, read as the reverse complement.
TTGACCCATGTGGTATACTGGTTATATTTTGCGGCTAGCCTTAATTAATTAGTAGTTTAAATAACCAGCGAGGGGCGAGCCTTGAATCCGCGGTTAAAACATCGGCGCAAATCGTGGCCTGAGGAGCGTTAGATGCACAATAATGGCGTACCCTTGTGTCGCTCCGACTGGAGGAGGCGTACAGGACGTGGACTAGCTATCCCGATATTAGGCTATACGTGCATTATATTTGGTTAGAGTTTTAAATTAAAATTGCTGCTGTGGTTCTCCGACATTAAATGCCGGCCTATTTTTAGTGAATCTTCGCAGTTTGCTTGTGCTAGCCGCATGTTTTTCTTAGTTCCATCGTTACCTAGCGACATCGCGCGTCGCTGGCACAGGAGACGACGTCAGAAAGCGTTATTGGAACATTAGGGCAGAGTGTCAACGTCTGCCAGACTGTTTTGGTCGGTTTTCGTTACGTGCTAGCTTTTTCACTCTTTTTCCTGTATTTACGTCTAAAAGCTCTTTCATTAACCTTTATTTCTTAAATCTCCTTCTTATTCGGCATCTTTCTTTTTGTTCAAATTTTCATTAGGATCTTCTAAATTTCGTGTATTTCTATAATTAACCGTTGGTGATAGCGAGAAAATAACTGAATTCAAGGAGCTGTTCTATCTGGGTATAGAGCGGTTAATTTATTTCAGTTGCTCATTTTTATTCATTATCCTTTTATTCGTACAAAATTCGGAGCATTTTTCATAAATTTTAGTACATTGTTTAGGGTTTTTTTTTTACAAACTTAATACCATAAATCTGTAACTTCTTTTCCACACTTACCTTCATTTTTAACATTAACTCAGGGTAACAACAAGGTAAACTTCAAAATTTTAGATAAATTGTTTATTACTTTTTGATACCAGCGAAATTTGAATTTCTTTTAGTTTTGGTGGTTTCACAAGCCAGTCGCCTAGGCTCGCAAAGGCTAAGGCTCGCGAACTGGCAAGGCGGAAGGAACCTGGTGAAGGCCCTATTTCCACCCGCCGCAGTTGCTTGCGCTCGGCAGCATCTGGGGGGGAGGAAAAGGGCGATGGGGAGGCGCAATCTTTGGACGGCGTCTCCATAACAGATTCGGACAGTGTTCGAAGTCTCGGGGTATCCCCCCTTACCGTGATGGCGGACCCAGTCCGACCTGCCGGGGTTTCGCCCCTTACTGTAACGGCTAATCCAGGAACTCCTGGAAAAGCTGTGGTTGATACGCAATTTGCGCCCGCGCAAAATCCTGAAGCCGCCAAAGGCGCGCAAATGTCCTTACAGGTTACTCGCGAGGAAGGCAGCCTCTTCTCTTTCCTTCCGAAAGAGAGGACGGGTGCTACTCCGACCCTGTCTCTTCCGCCCCCAGTCATGGACTTGTCGTACATGATACCTGCCGTGCAACATTCCGTGCAACGGGAGCAACTAAATGCGTTACAAAAGCGTGAGAGGGAAATCCTCACGCGCGAAAATGAGCTGAATGCCCAATGGCAACAATTTGCTGGGGGCGATATAAAAGCGCAGCAAAACCCCGGGGGTTCTGAGGAAGTGTTAAAAGCAATCCAACGGCAATCAAAGCTTGGCCCTCCTAGCAGCGCCAATGTGAACGCGTCTAACGCGGGAGGCTGTGCGCACACGGCTCCCTCACCTCCAGCGAGGCAGAATACGCCCGTCGACGACTGCGCGCAAAACGCGAGCGCCGACTCTTTTGCTGCATACCGCTACACCGGTGCAGAACGGGAACTCATTAAGACGAACCCAGCCATTCGCCGGGCGGTAATGGAGGCATCCACTATCACCCCTGGGATCGGTGCCTCAGCGGTGTCCGATCCCTGTATTTGCGCGACCGAAATATAAGCGTGCAGGAGCAGTACCAGCCCGCAAGGGTTAGGGCTGTGGAAGTTCCCCCGTTTGACGGAATAAACCAAGACTGGGAGACTTGGTGGGAAAAATTTAGTAAGGCAATGTCCGTGAACCGGTGGAATGAGACCACTGCGCTCACGCGCCTGATTCACTTGTTACAAGATGGGCCAGGTCAGTTGGCTGTGGATAGGTGGGAGCAAGATAATTGCGCCACCTTAGATGAATTGGTGGAAGCGCTGGCTTGGCAATTCCAGGGAATGGATCCCTTATCGAAATGGGAACTCTTTGAGAAGAGATTCCAACGTCCGTCAGACTCGGCAAATTCCGTCTACTACGGGATGATGCTAGAGTCTGAGGCCAGAAAAGCTGGACAAGGATGTGGAATGTCGCGCGATTTAATCGCGCGCAAAACAGTGGCAGTGTTCATTCATGGGTTGCGCGACCGGGAGGAACGCGACATGATTTTAAAGCAATGGTCCCCGGGTAGACACACCATGGAGGATATTTATCAAATGTTAAGGGATCACGCGGCAAAAGCGCGTATGACCCCACGTAACTGCACGGTGGGGGAAATTACTTCCGCCGTGGCAGACTTGCCGTACGACAATCCATATGATACAGTGGATACAGGAATTTGCGCCTATAACGGGCACCCTTCACAGAATACCCAACAGGGTAACGCTAACAAGCGTGAATGGCCAAATAGGCGTCCACACTTTAACCCTGATTTGCAGGGTAGATCGCAAAGGGCGTTTCAACCGAACCGCCCGAATCGCTCTTGGAATTCCGGGAGGATTGAATGTTTTAGATGCCGGGACTTTGGTCACATGGCGTATGAGTGTCCTTTGTCACAGCCTCGTTCCTTAGAGCAGGCTATGGTGGATGGAGTCCGTAACGGGTGCGATAATTCGCGCCATGTACCAGAACTATTGGCCCGGCTACAGGCAGCCAGCGGCAAAAATAATGCGCGCGATAATACGCGAATCGCGCGGCCTGTCACTAACAACGTACATGGGAGCAAGCAAATTGCGCCCACAGGCAAGCAATTCGCGCCTAACCATAGCGCTGTTGCTGCCGTACACCATGAATCGGGATCTCCCGAGTTCTTAGCCGATACTGATTTTTTAAATTAGTACCAGCTGCAACGCCGGAAGTGTTGTCAGCTATTATTGTACGGGGAAAACTTCCCAGCGCATCTGTTGAGAGTTGTGCTAAACCCCTTGCGCACAATCTCCCATCAGATTCGTGCAATGTGCACAGTGTGTCTACACCGTCTACATGTACTATCGGCGTCCGCCAGGTTTTCTTGGCTGGAATGCGATCAATGTGCGCGCAAAATGCGCGCAGCCCTGAGTCTGATCCGTGTATGCACTATATTTTAGAGAGAACTGGACTAAACCTACACAACGTGGATGAAAGAGACCAGTTCACAATGAACATTTTCCCACTGAATGGGAAAAGATGGTATGTCCCCATCAACATTAGAGAATCCAATGGATTCTTCCTTATTGATACCGGGGCGGCCATGTCCGTGATAGGAAAAGGATTCTTTGATAATCTCAACCTGACTACGCGTAATTTGGTCTCCGACGTGAGGCCTTTAAGTGTAACGGGACTAGTAATCCCACAATTTGGTTGTACAGATATCCCGCTGGGTATCGCCAATCAGATATTTTACTCATCTGTATTGATAGTGGACATACCAGAGGATGGTATTCTGTGGAGCGATTGGATGTCATTTTACGAAGCCAGTCTCTCGCCACATAATGGGCTGCTGGAAATTCTGCAACCTTATAACTTGGTCACACACTGTCAGCTACGAACAGACTGCGGTCTTGCGTGCCTGGCAGAAGATGTTACATTAAATGCGCACCAAACGGTGGCAGCATTAATTTCAACCAGACATATAGAAGGGAAAGGTCAGTGCTTAATTGAACCCGACCCTGAAGTACTCAGTTGTATGGGAGTCACAGCGGCTCCCTCGTTAATTTGTGGCGCAGACGGTGCTGTGTTACCGCTGTGTAACACTACAGACGATTGTGTCCATTTGCGGCGAGGCCAGGTCATTGGCAACGCCTCTGAGGCCAGATCGCATGGTTCCATAAATAGTCCTACGGCCGCCATGGTGTTCGACTTACTCAAAAGAGAACGCGGCGTGGAGGGATTTGGAGGATCCCCAGAACCGGTTTTTCCCGTTGACAGAACGCAATTTGCGGGCCTGCCGCAAGTTCCTGACTTCATACTATCCATGGCGGAGGCCACGCATTTGGAGCACGCGGAAGATAAAAAGAGAATCGCAGAATTCCTCTTCGAATTTCGCGATATATTCGCGAAACCGGATGCTAAACTGGGGTGGACAGATGTCGTACAACACCATATCGATGTCGGTGACAACGCCCCCTTTAGGATACCATACCGTAGGCTAATGGACTCCAAGAAACAAGCCCTGGAGGACGAGGTTGCCAAAATGTTGGCGGCAGGGATCATAACGGATAGTACAAGTCCTTATAGTTCGCCCGTCCACCTTGTTACCAAAAAGGATGGGACGTGGCGATTTTGTATAGATTATCGCAAGTTAAATGCTATGACGCGGAAAAATGCGTACCCATTACCGCGGATAGACGAGAGCTTGGATAGTCTGGGAGGAAATAAGTGGTTCTGCACTTTGGATCTTCAATCTGGATACCATCAAGTCGCGATGCAACACGATGATCGGGAGAAAACTGCTTTCACAACTCATATAGGTCTATACGAGTGGAAGGTAATGCCCTTTGGTCTATGTAATGCTCCCGCCACCTTTGAGAAAATGATGGCGGAAATGTTAAACGGTCTACTGTTTACTCACTGTTTGGTATACTTAGACGACATTATAATATTCGGTGACACCGTTTCCACATGTCGTTCGCATTTACGAGAAGTTTTTCTAAGACTTCGCAAATTTAAATTAAAACTTAAACCGTCCAAATGTCATCTATTCCGTCAGGAAACTGAATATTTGGGTAGAATTGTGTCTAGTGAGGGTATAAAAGCTGATCCTAAAAAGATTGAGGCTATAACCAATTGGCCAGCGCCTAAGTCTCCTAAAGAGACAAAAAGTTTGCTCGGATTTGCTTCCTATTATCGAGATTTCATTCCCCATTTTGCCGATGTCGTCGCTTCCATACAGGATGTGGCTAATGTCAGCACGCAAATATTTGCGTGGGGTATATCACAGGAAAATGCGTTCATTGACCTGAAACGGCTTTTCGCCGATACACCATTACTAGGGTACCCACGGCCTAGTGGACAATTTATCTTGGACACTGACGCTAGCGCATTTGCCATAGCAGGCGCATTAAGTCAGGTGCAAGACGAGGTTGAAGTACCCATTACCTTTGCCAGCAATAGGCTCAATGCCTGTCAACGGCGTTATTGTACGACAAAAAGGGAGTTAATGGCGATAGTCGTATACACTAAAAAATGGCGTCATTATTTTTGGGATTCTGAATTCCAGATCCGTACGGACCATCATTCATTAAAATGGTTACTAAATTTTAAAGAGGCTGAGGGTATGATAGGACGTTGGTTGGCTTGGTTGTCTGAATTTGGCCTCACCAACACGCAAATTACTTATCGACCCGGCTCTCAACATATTAACGCTGACGCGCTTAGTCGCATTCCTGTACGTCGTTGTGGCATACCGGAATGTGACGATTGTGGAGCTCATACAGCGGTGGTTGCATCCTTATGTCAGAAGTCTGATGATGAAAATGGCTTCCATTTCTGGACGCAAAATGAATTGCGTCAGGCTCAGGCGGCAGACGTGACATGCTCCACCATTATTTCGTTGTTAGATGCGCATACGGTGAGACCTCCTAAGGATCTAGTGAGTGCGGAAAATACAGAAACTATTAAATTGTTAAACCAATGGGAACAGTTAACTGTAGTGAATGGTGTGTTATGCAGGAATGCGCTCGACCCCCATTCTCTCATAACTCACCAACAACTCGTTATACCTTTCCTCTTACGCGAGGACATACTAATATTCTGCCACAGCCATCCAACCGCTGCGCATTTTGGAAGGGAGAGAACTCTAGACAAAATACGCACGCGATATTACTGGCCGGGCATGAATTCGCGTGTGCGCGATTGGGTTAAATCCTGCCCGAGATGCGCACTCATTAAACCAGGGCTGGGAATGGCTAAGATGCCGTTGCAGCAACAAATGACAGGCCAACGTTGGGGGCGCCTATCCTGTGACTTTGTCTCAGGATTTAAGCGCACTAACCGAGATAATTTGGTAATGTTGGTAGTACAGGACCACTTTACTAAATATGTACAAGTCTACCCATTATGTAACCAAACAGCGGCGGTGGCCGCGCAAGCATTGGTGGATAACTGGATACTAATTTTCGGGGCTCCCCTTATATTACACTCAGATCAGGGCAGGGAGTTCGAGTCGGAATTATTCCAGACTATGCTCAAACTGATAGGCTGCTATAAAACCCGCACGAACCCTTACTGTCCCAGATCCAATGGCTTAGTGGAACGATTTAATCGAACGTTAATTTCTGCTCTGGCCTGCATGGTCAATGAAGATCAGAGCGATTGGGATTTACATGCTAAGTACGTTGCACACGCATATAATTGCACAATACACGCCGCTACCGGGGTTACTCCCAATACTTTGGTGTTTGGGGAAGAATTGCGCCTACCATGTGATTTGCAATTCGGAGTGTTAGACAAACATTCAGACGACGCTTGCACACCGGCTTTCGTCCGATGGTTGGAATGTTGTTTCCACAATGCGTATGGCAGGGTGCGTAATAGCACAGAGAAAAGTATTCAAAGAAATAAAAATTCTTATGGGAATGCTGACTTCCCACGGTGTGCAGTGGGTGACTTGGTGTTAAGATACCATGCTCCCACGGCACACATTAAACTCGCACCAAACTGGGACGGGCCTTGGAAGATTACTGAGGTCATATCCGATACGACGGTTATAATTAAGACGGCGTTATCAGCCGCTCGTAAATCAAATACAGGGCGTTTGAAATTGTACACCGGGCGGATTCCGCCAGATAGCCAAGACGGCGATAAATTAATTAACGCCGACTCGGCGCGGAAACCCGATACGGCGCAATCTCCGGACGGTACACAGCTGTTGGTTTCCACCAACCGCGGTGAACCAAGCGCCGGGTTGAGCAACCGTTAACAGTTAATAGTTCAAACCATCGGTGGATAAAATTACAAATAGCATCGGTTTATATTATATTTTATATACCCGTACATGCATTACTTGGGGGGCAATTTCATACTATTTGGGTACTGAGGAAGCGTAATTATATAAATACATAATACCCGCCCCAAGAAATGCGACAACAAAATTGTGTTCATCACTAAGCGTTTAGTCTAAAAAAAGGTAACAATAGCATAGCAGTACACATATCCTTCTTATCGGGGTTCCCGGTGGGCTGCCCGCACGCAAGAGGCGATACAACGTGCCCACCGCTTCTTCGTCCCTCCAGTTGCGTGCACGCCGTCCACTAGCCGTTCATAGTAGGTGGCGCCCCTGAACGTCACCGTGGCGGCGATATCTGCGGTCGGCTCTCCGTGTTGCTCGTTTAGCCGCCGGAGGATGTTATTGTACAAAGTCAGGGCGGTGTCAACGGCCTCCTGCGACAAATAAGGATAACGGTATTGAGACAAATAAATTGGTAATACCACCGGAGTTATCGAGCTAATTCAACCCTTGCTTGTCAATAAAAATAACGGTATTGAAAGAAATAAATTGGTAATACCACCGGAGTTATCGAGCTAATTCAACCCTTGCTTGTCAATAAAAATAACGGTATTGAAAGAAATAAATTGGTAATACCACCGGAGTTATCGAGCTAATTCAACCCTTGCTTGTCAATAAAAATAACGGTATTTAAAAAAAAAATTGGTAATACCACCGGAATTATCGACCTAATTCAACCCTTGCTTATCCAGGGTTTCATTACCAACATGGGAGAACACCGGAATACTTCGCGCATCATAAAGGGTTGAAACCAGTATGACGGCCGTACTTTAAAGATTTCCTTTCCACGATGGCGAAACAAAAACTAACCTGATCCGCGTGAGGGCGCGGATGCGCCCTATGATAGGCCGCGTATTGCACGGCTGTCCACCTCCGCCGGGCCTGGTGGTTTGCGTCCACCAGGTTGACACCGGCGATCGTTGCCACGCTGACCCTCCCCGTGTATACGGAGCGCAGAAGGGAAAGGGACTCTTCCCTCCGTATCCCCAGGCCGCCCAGGATGTCAGTTGAATACGGCGTCCACGCAGTTGTCCTCCGGGTACGCCTATCCCGGGACGTCACGTCACAGATCCCGGCGCAGAGGATCACGTACTCCGGTCGGAATTCCCTGAAAAGAAATAAGACGTTTCGATTTCCTTCGCAGTTTGCTTCCACGGGCCGCGCATTTTTTTTGTCAGGCAGATTTATAATACTAATTTTTTTTAATAGTTATAATAATAATTATAATTATTATACAATATTATGAATGTAAATGTAAAATCTTGCTGGCTGACCAGCGACCTATTTTAAAATTTCACGTACCGTATTCCCGCCACCGACAGTCGCATGGCATCCATATAACCCTTTCCAGGGTGCGAGAAGACAAGCATCTCGTGCTCCTCCACGAGCCGGTCTAGCAATCCTTGCAGACCGGCACCCCGGGAGTCGCAGATTATTGCGACACGCATATTGTCAGAAGAGGAGGTACCAACAGATAAGTTGCGTGTGTACACCTCAGAGTTCCACTGAAATGTGCCCCAAGCACCGTGCACACAATCGTTAGAACGATCAGCTGTTGCCAGTGACGAAGTAGTGCGTAATATTTACGTCGATTTTACTGTTGTTATTTTTCACACGGAGTGTAGAGCATTTAGATGATTGTGAAAGAATACAACAGAAAATAAATACTGATAGCCATTTATTGTAGTTCAGGGAAATTTTATTATAAAGACCGGCACGAAATTTGCGCACGGCGCATGTATAGGTAGTGATGGGGACGTACGCATTTTGCGCACAGTTCACCCTAGCGGAGAAATCCTTTTGGACTGTCACAGGGGACTATCTGCATGTGACGTCATGGCACAGTGTTTACTCTAAGGAACGTTCCAAGATATGACTATAACTAACGACAAATGCGTGATAAAATAAATAAATGAACGGAGGATTACATTACATACACTATACGTATACTATCGTAGAGGGAAAAAATAATTGTCCATTAAGAGTAAGCGATAACGGTGATACGTGAATGAAAACAAACCCGGCGTAAACAGCGGGTGATAAAAACAACCCGTAAATAAAAAGATATTATTTACGTATCAACATTATATCTTAACAAATTAAAATGGATATACGGTTGATATGTACCGAAGGTAATCTGGGTTTCAGCTCCCCAACACCCTTATTCGTACTATGATCACCCGGATTAATGCTAAACAAAACTAAAACCGTGTTGGTAATATTACGAACGGGTCGAGTTGTTGACACCCTTTCGGCTACGTAAGAATTATATAAGTAAACCTTTATCGATAAAATTCGTATTAAATTTGTCGTAAAAAATATATATGTTCGTAAATGCGCTGACTAACGATTAGAACCCCTAATCGCCCCTTTTATAAATGTTAAACACTTTATTAGGGTAAATGTCAGCGCAATACACGACTTCAGTAGATCGAATGAATTCGTTCCAAAAAGGAAAAGCTTCGTGCAGGCGGCCCCGTTGCCATGGGGAACTAAGGCCCTCCGTGACCTAATTTGCGCGGGAACCGGGTCAACTCGGTTTTCCCGCCTAAACGCGAGTCTGCCATTAGTCAACGGCTGGCAGGAACGCGCTGCCGCGCACTGGCCGCTAGCAGGGCCGTACAGAACTTCAGTCTTAACTCAGCTTGCACTGAGTGTAGACTCCACCCACCTTTTCGGCACACTCGTTGGTTTTTCCAGTCTATTTTCTAATAGCCTGGGTACTCTCGCAAGTAGGCAGCTACTTTCGTGAGGGGGACCAAGAGTACGCGTTTTTGAGCTTGTCGGTTATCTACCACAACAAGTCCGTAACAAATCACTGCTACTGATTATCGGCCGGAAGACAGGCCTGATCGCGCAAGCGGTCAGGCATGGAATCGGCAGCCTCCGCCTTAGGAGGATCGGGGAAGGGACCCGATCAAAACCCTCTCGTCTGCAAGGTTGTGCGGAAAAGCACCGGTCGGGTATCGGTGTTAACAGTAAATGACTGGAATCTCCTCACCCCTGAAGAGAGACTGGTCGAAGGTCTTTCCCTGGTGTTAGACAACGCTTCCGCGGAAGCAACCTGTAGTCAGTCTGGGCCCACCTCGTGGGCTGACAGCGAGACAACCGCCCCTCACGTCAGCCCCATGGTGACTGAGGAGGAATTTACTTTGGTCACCAACAGGCGCCCGAAGGATCTTGATCAGGAAGATGAGCCTACCCACTCATCTTCAGGTAAGTCGTCTAACGTTCGACTTTTAAAAGCAGAAGCAGCGAGACGTTCACCCCGGAAACGGTCGTCGGAACGTGTAGCTGCGCGAAACCCTTCCCCGGCGGCGGCGGAAGGAAAAGTTCCTGCCACAGCTGTGACAAAGGAGTACGTGTCAGATGAGGAGGATTCATCTCCGGCTGACCCAACTTTGGATCCAAATTACGGGACGATGGCACTTCGTCTCGAACGACTGGAGCTCGGTGAGTTACAATGGGATAGCGATATCCCAGTTGCTACTATCCCCGAGAGGTATCCTCACTTAGTGAATTGCGGTTACAATAACCGCACTCTTGGTTCTGTCCCTATAAGGAAGGCAGCTGAATTGGGTATGTTGCAGGAATCTGTACT
>JASIRB010001031.1:0-35828 GCA_030323885.1 Branchipolynoe longqiensis | reverse complement strand
ACAGTGGTTTGTGAATGTAGTGGAACAGTGCTTTGTGAATGTAGTGGAACAGTGATTTGTGAATGTAGTGGAACAGTGGTTTGTGAATGTAGTGGAACAGTGATTTGTGAATGTAGTGGAACAGTGGTTTGTGAATGTAGTGGAACAGTTATTTGTGAATGTAGTGGAACAGTGATATGTGGATGTAGTGGAACAGTGGTTTGTGAATGTAGTGGAACAGTTGTTTGTGAATGTAGTGGAACAGTGGTCTGTGAATGTAGTGGAACAGTGGTGTGTGATTGTAATGGGAGAGTGGTCTGTGAATGTAGTGGAACAATGATTTGTGAATGTAGTGGAACAGTGATTTGTGAATGTAGTGGACCAGTGGTTTTTGAATGTAGTGGAACAGTGATTTGTGAAGGTAGTGAAACAGTGGTTTGTGAATGTAGTGGAACAGGGATTTGTTATGCAGTGGAAGAGTGATTTGTGAATGTAGTGGAACAGGGATTTGTGTATACAGTGGAACAGTGATTTGTGAATGTAGTGGAATAGTGGTTTGTGAATATAGTGGAACAGTGGTTTGTGAATGTGGTGGAACAGGGATGTGTGTATGCAGTGGAACAGTGGTTTGTGAATGTAGTGGAACAGTGATTTGTGAATGCAGTGGAACAGTGATTTGTGTATGCAGTGGAACAGGGATTTGTGTATGCAGTGGAACAGTGGTTTGTGAATGTAGTGGAAGAGTGATTTGTGAATGTAGTGGAACAGTGCTTTGTGAATGTAGTGGAACAGGGATTTGTGTATGCAGTGGAACAGTGATTTGTGAATGTAGTGGAACAGTGGTTTGTGAATGTAGTGGAACAGTGGTTTGTGAATGTAGTGGAACAGTGATTTGTGAATGTAGTGGAACAGTGGTTTGTGAATGTAGTGGAACAGGGATTTGTGTATGCAGTGGAACAATGATTTGTGAATGTAGTGGAACAGGGATTTGTGTATGCAGTGGAATAGTGCTTTGTGAATGTAGTGGAACAGTGGTTTGTGAATATAGTGGAACAGTGGTTTGTGAATCTGGTGGAACAGGGATGTGTGTATGCAGTGGAACAGTGGTTTGTGAATGTAGTGGAACAGTGATTTATGAATGTAGTGGAACAGTGATTTGTGAATGCAGTGGAACAGTGATTTGTGTATGCAGTGGAACAGGGATTTGTGAATGTAGTGCAACAGTTATTTGTGAATGTAGTGGAACAGTGATTTGTGAATGTAGTGGAACAGTGCTTTGTGAATGTAGTGGAACAGTAGTTTGTGAATATAGTGGAACAGTGGTTTGTGAATGTAGTGGAACAGTGGTTTGTGAATGTAGTGGATCAGTTATTTGTGAATGTAGTGGAACAGTGCTTTGTGAATGTAGTGGAACAGGGATTTGTGTATGCAGTGGAACAATGATTTGTGAATGTAGTGGAACAGTGGTTTGTGAATAGAGTGGAAGAGTGGTTTGTGAAAGTGGTGGAACAGGGATGTGTGTATGCAGTGGAACAGTGGTTTGTGAATGTAGTGGAACAGTGATTTGTGAATGCAGTGGAACAGTGATTTGTGTATGCAGTGGAACAGGGATTTGTGTATGCAGTGGAACAGTGGTTTGTGAATGTAGTGGAACAGTGATTTGTGAATGTAGTGGAACAGTGATTTGTGTATGCAGTGGAACAGTGATTTGTGAATGCAGTGGAACAGTGATTTGTGAATGTAGTGGAACAGTGGTTTGTGAATGTAGTGGAACAGTGGTTTGTGAATGTAGTGGAACAGTGCTTTGTGAATGTAGTGGAACAGTGATTTGTGAATGTAGTGGAACAGTGGTTTGTGAATGTAGTGGAACAGGGATTTGTGAATGTAGTGGAACAGTGGTTTGTGAATGTAGTGGAACAGGGATGTGTGAATGTAGTGGAACAGTTATTTGTGAATGTAGTGGAAGAGTGATATGTGTATGTAGTGGAAAAGTGGTTTGTGAATGTAGTGGAACAGTGCTTTGTGAATGTAGTGGAACAGTGGTCTGTGAATGTAGTGGAACAGTGGTTTGTGAATGTAATGGAAGAGTGGTCTGTGAATGTCGTGGAACAATGATTTGTGAATGTAGTGGAACAGTGATTTGTGAATGTAGTGGAACAGTGATTTATGTATGCAGTGGAACAGTGATTTGTGAACGTAGTGGAACAGTGATTTGTGTATGCAGTGGAAAAGTGATTTGTGAATGTAGTGGAACAGGGATTTTGTGTATGCAGTGGAACAGTGATTTGTGAATGTAGTGGAACAGTGGTTTGTGAATATAGTGGAACAGTGGTTTGTGAATGTGGTGGAACAGGGATGTGTGTATGCAGTGGAACAGTGGTTTGTGAATGTAGTGGAACAGTGATTTATGAATGTAGTGGAACAGTGATTTGTGAATGCAGTGGAACATTGATTTATGTATGCAGTGGAACAGGGATTTGTGTATGTAGTGGAACTGTGATTTGTGAATGTAGTGGAACAGTTATTTGTGAATGTAGTGGAACAGTGCTTTGTGAATGTACTGGAACAGTGCTTTGTGAATGTAGTGGAACAGTGCTTTGTGAATATAGTGGAACAGTGGTTTGTGAATGTAGTGGAACAGTCGTTTGTGAATGTAGTGGAACAGGGATTTGTGTATGCAGTGGAACAGTGATTTGTGAATGAAGTGGAACAGTGATTTGTGAATGTAGTGGAACAGTGATTTGTGAATGTAGTGGAACAGTAGTTTGTGGATGTAGGGAACAGTGCTTTTTGAATGTAGTGGAACAGTGCTTTGTGAATGTAGTGGAACAGTGATTTGTGAATGTAGTGGAACAGTGCTTTGTGAATATAGTGGAACAGTGATTTGTGAATGTATGGAAACAATGATTTGTGAATATAGTGGAACAGTGCTTTGTGAATGTAGTGGAACAGTGGTTCGTGAATGTAGTGGAACAGTGGTGTGTGAATGTAGTGGAACAGTGGTTTGTGAATGTAGTGGAACAGTGCTTTGTGAATGTAGTGGAACAGTGATTTGTGAATGTAGTGGAACAGTGGTTTGTGAATGTAGTGGAACAGTGATTTGTGAATGTAGTGGAACAGTGATTTATGAATGTAGTGGAACAGTGATTTGTGAATGCAGTGGAACAGTGATTTGTGTATGCAGTGGAACAGGGATTTGTGTATGCAGTGGAACAGTGAGTTTTGAATGTAGTGGAACAGTTATTTGTGAATGTACGGAAACAATGATATGTGGATGTAGTGGAACAGTGGTTTGTGAATGTAGTGGAACAGTTGTTTGTGAATGTAGTGGAACAGTGCTTTGTGAATGTAGTGGAACAGTGGTTTGTGAATGTAGTGGAATAGGGATGTGTGAATGTAGTGGAACAGTGATTTGTGAATGTAGTGGAACAGTTATTTGTGAATGTAGTGGAACAGTGATATGTGGATGTAGTGGAACAGTGGTTTGTGAATGTAGTGGAACAGTTGTTTGTGAATGTAGTGGAATAGTGATTTGTGAATGTAGTGGAACAGTGGTTTGTGAATGTAGTGGAACAGTGGTCTGTGAATGTAGTGAAACAGTGGTTTGTGAATGTAATGGAACAGTGGTCTGTGAATGTAGTAGAACAGTGATTTGTGAATATAGAGGAACAGTGGTTTGTGAATGTAGTGGAACAGTGATTTGTGAATGTAGTGGAACAGTCGTTTGTGGGTGTAGTGGACCAGGGATTTGTGTATGCAGTGGAACAGTGATTTGTGAATGTAGTGGAACAGGGATTTGTGTATGCAGTGGAACAGTGATTTGTGAATGTAGTGGAACAGTGGTTTGTGACTATAGTGGAACAGTGGTTTGTGAATGTGGTGGAACAGTGATTTGTGAATGCAGTGGAAGAGTGATTTGTGAATGTGGTGGAACAGTGATTTGTGAATGTAGTGGAACAGTTATTTGTGAATGTAGTGGAACAGTGGTTTGTGAATGTAGCGGGACAGTGGTTTGTGAATGTAGTGGAACAGTGATTTGTGTATGCAGTGGAACAGTGATTTGTGTATGCAGTGGAACAGGGATTTGTTTATGTAGTGGAACAGTGATTTGTGAATGTACTGGAACAGTGATTTGTGAATGTAGTGGAACAGTGCTTTGTGATTGTAGTGGAACAGTGATTTTTTGGAATGTAGTTGGATAGAGTCGTTTGTGAATGTATGGAACAGTGATTTATATTAAAGCAGACAATATGGATTTGTGTAATGTATGTAACTGTGATTTGTGAATGTAGTGGAACAGTTATTTGTGAATGTAGTGGAACAGTGATTTGTGAATGTACTGGAACAGTGCTTTGTGAACGTAGTGGAACAGTGCTTTGTGAATATAGTGGAACAGTGGTTTGTGAATGTAGTGGAACAGTCGTTTGTGAATGTAGTGGAACAGGGATTTGTGTATGCAGTGGAACAGTGATTTGTGAATGTAGTGGAACAGTGATTTGTGAATGTAGTGGAACAGAGATTTGTGAATCTAGTGGAACAGTAGTTTGTGGATGTAGGGAACAGTGCTTTTTGGATGTAGTGGAACAGTGCTTTGTGAATGTAGTGGAACAGTGATTTGTGAATGTAGTGGAACAGTGCTTTGTGAATATAGTGGAACAGTGATTTGTGAATGTATGGAAACAATGATTTGTGAATATAGTGGAACAGTGCTTTGTGAATGTAGTGGAACAGTGGTTCGTGAATGTAGTGGAACAACGGTGTCCGAATGTAGTGGAACAGTGGTTTGTGAATCTAGTGGAACAGTGCTTTGTGAATGTAGTGGAACAGTGATTTGTGAATGTAGTGGAACAGTGGTTTGTGAATGTAGTGGAACAGTGATTTGTGAATGTAGTGGAACGTGATTTATGAAATGTAGTGGAGAACAGTGATTTGGTGAATGAGCAGGTGGAACAGTGATGTTGTGTATGCAGTGGAACGAGGGATTTGTGGTATGCAGTGAAACAGTGAGTTTGAATGTAGTGGATACAGTTATTTTGTGAAATGTACGGAAACAATGATATGTGAATGTAGTGGAACAGTGATTTGTGAATGTAGTGGAACAGTGGTTTGTGAATGTAGTGGAACAGTGATTTGGGAATGTAGTGGAACAGTGGTTTGTGAATGTAGTGGAATAGGGATGTGTGAATGTAGTGGAACAGTGATTTGTGAATGTAGTGGAACAGTTATTTGTGTATGTAGTGGAACAGTGATATGTGGATGTAGTGGAACAGTGGTTTCTGAATGTAGTGGAACAGTTGTTTGTGAATGTAGTGGAATAGTGATTTGTGAATGTAGTGGAACAGTGGTTTGTGAATGTAGTGGAACAGTGGTCTGTGAATGTAGTGAAACAGTGGTTTGTGAATGTAATGGAACAGTGGTCTGTGAATGTAGTAGAACAGTGATTTGTGAATATAGAGGAACAGTGGTTTGTGAATGTAGTGGAACAGTGATTTGTGAATGTAGTGGAACAGTCGTTTGTGGGTGTAGTGGACCAGGGATTTGTGTATGCAGTGGAACAGTGATTTGTGAATGTAGTGGAACAGGGATTTGTGTATGCAGTGGAACAGTGATTTGTGAATGTAGTGGAACAGTGGTTTGTGACTATAGTGGAACAGTGGTTTTTGAATGTGGTGGAACAGTGATTTGTGAATGCAGTGGAAGAGTGATTTGTGAATGTGGTGGAACAGTGATTTGTGAATGTAGTGGAACAGTTATTTGTGAATGTAGTGGAACAGTGGTTTGTGAATGTAGCGGGACAGTGGTTTGTGAATGTAGTGGAACAGTGATTTGTGTATGCAGTGGAACACTGGTTTGTGAATGTAGTGGAACAGTGATTTATGAATGTAGTGGAACAGTGATTTGTGTATGCAGTGGAACAGTGATTTGTGTATGCAGTGGAACAGGGATTTGTTTATGTAGTGGAACAGTGATTTGTGAATGTACTGGAACAGTGATTTGTGAATGTAGTGGAACAGTGGTTTGTGAATATAGTGGAACAGTGGTTTTTGAATGTAGTGGAAGAGTCGTTTGTGAATGTAGTGGAACAGTGATTTATGTATGCAGTGGAACAGTGATTTGTGAATGCAGTGGAACAGTGATTTGTGAATGTAGTGGAACAGTAGTTTGTGGATGTAGGGAACAGTGCTTTTTGAATGTAGTGGAACAGTGGTTTGTGAATATAGTGGAACAGTGATTTGTGAATGTACGGAAACAATGATTTGTGAATATAGTGGAACAGTGCTTTGTGAATGTAGTGGAACAGTGGTTCGTGAATGTAGTGGAACAGTGGTGTGTGAATGTAGTGGAACAGTGGTTTGTGAATGTAGTGGAACAGGGACTTGTGAATGTAGTTGAACAGTGATTTGTGAATGTAGTGGAACAGTGCTTTGTGAATGTAGTGGAATAGTGATTTGTGAATGTAGTGGAACAGTGGTTTGTGAATGTAGTGGAACAGTGGTCTGTGAATGTAGTGGAACAGTGGTTTGTGAATGTAATGGAACAGTGGTCTGTGAATGTAGTGGAACAGTGATTTGTGAATGTAGTGGAACAGTGATTTGTGAATGTAGTGGAACAGTGGTTTGTGAATGTAGTGGAACAGTGGTTTGTGAATGTAGTGGAACAGTAATTTGTGAATGTAGTGGAACAGGGATTTCTGTATGCAGTGGAACAGTGATTTGTGAATGTAGTGGAACAGGGATTTGTGTATGCAGTGGAACAGTGATTTGTGAATGTAGTGGAACAGTGGTTTGTGAATAGAGTGGAACAGTGGTTTGTGAAAGTGGTGGAACAGGGATGTGTGTATGCAGTGGAAAAGTGGTTTGTGAATGAAGTGGAACAGTGGTTTATGAATGTAGTGGAACAGTGATTTGTGTATGCAGTGGAACAGTGATTTGTGAATGCAGTGGAACAGTGATTTGTGTATGCAGTGGAACAGGGATTTGTGTATGTAGTGGAACAGTGATTTGTGAATGTAGTGGAACAGTGATTTGTGAATGTAGTGGAACAGTGCTTTGTGAATGTACTGGAACAGTGCTTTGTGAATGTAGTGGAACAGTGGTTTGTGAATATAGTGGAACAGTAGTTTGTGAATGTAGTGCAACAGTCGTTAGTGAATGTACTGGAACAGGGATTTGTGTATGCAGTGGAACAGTGATTTGTGAATGTAGTGGAACAGTAGTTTGTGGATGTAGGGAACAGTGCTTTTTGAATGTAGTTGACCAGTGCTTTGTGAAGGTAGTGGAACAGTGGTTTTTGAATATAGTGGAACAGTGATTTGTGAATGTACGGAAACAATGATTTGTGAATATAGTCGAACAGTGCTTTGTGAATGTAGTGGAACAGTGGTTTGTGAATTATTAGTCTAACAGTGTGTTGTGAATGTAGTGGAGAGCAGTGGTATGTGAATGTCGTGGAACAGTGCTTTGAGAATGTAGTGGAACAGTAGTATTTGTGAATGTACTAGGACCCAGTGGTTTGTGAAATGTATGGAACAGGGATTTGTGAAGCTTGATTGGTATGATATGGTGGATGTAGTGGACCAGTGGTTTGTGAATGTAGTGGGACCAGTTGTTATGTGAATGTAGTGTGAATCAGAGGTTTGGTGAATGTAGAGGAACAGTATTGCATTGTGAATGTAGTGGCAACAGTTATATTTGTTGAATTGTAGTGGAACAGTGGTTTGTGAAATGTAATGGAACAGAGATTTGGGAATGTACAGTAACAGTGTTTGTGAAGAGTGGAATAGGTATGTGTTGAAAGTATGGAACAGTGATTTGTGAATGTAGTGGAACAGTTATTTGTGAATGTAGTGGAACAGTGGTTTGTGAATGTAGTGGAACAGTGGTTTGTGAATGTAATGGAACAGTTGTTTGTGAATGTAGTGGAACAGTGCTTTGTGAATGTAGTGGAACAGTGATATGTGGATGTTGTGGAACAGTGGTTTGTGAATGTAGTGGAACAGTTGTTTGTGAATGTAGTGGAACAGTGCTTTGTGGATGTAGTGGAAACGTGATTTGTGAATGTAGTGGAACAGAATGTAATGGAACAGTGCTCTGTGAATGTAGTGGAACAGTGATTTGTGAATGTAGTGGAACAATGATTTGTGAATGTAGTGGAACAGTGGTTTGTGAATGTAGTGGAACAGTAGTTTGTGAATGTAGTGGAACAGTGATTTGTGAATGTAGTGGAACAGGGATTTGGGTATGCAGTGGAACAGTGATTTGTGAATGTAGTGGAACAGTGCTTTGTGAATGTAGTGGAACAGTGGTTTGTGAATGTAGTGGAACAGTTGTTTGTGAATGTAGTGGAACAGTGCTTTGTGGATGTAGTGGAAACGTGATTTGTGAATGTAGTGGAACAGTGGTTTGTGAATGTAGTGGAACAATGGTCTGTGAATGTAGTGGAACAGTGGTTTGTGAATGTAATGGAACAGTGCTCTGTGAATGTAGTGGAACAGTGATTTGTGAATGTAGTGGAACAATGATTTGTGAATGTAGTGGAACAGTGGTTTGTGAATGTAGTGGAACAGTAGTTTGTGAATGTAGTGGAACAGTGATTTGTGAATGTAGTGGAACAGGGATTTGTGTATGCAGTGGAACAGTGATTTGCGAATGTAGTGGAACAGTGGTTTCTGAATAGAGTGGAACAGTGGTTTGTGAAAGTGGTGGAACAGGGATGTGTGTATGCAGTGGAACAGTGATTTGTGAATGCAATGGAACAGTGATTTGTGAATGTAGTGGAACAGTGGTTTGTGAATGTAGTGGAACAGTGGTTTCTGAATGTAGTGGAACAGTGGTTTGTGAATGTAGTGGAACAGTGCTTTGTGAATGTAGTAGAACAGTGAGTTGTGAATGTAGTGGAACAGTGGTTTGTGAATGTAGTGGAACAGTGATTTGTGAATGTAGTGGAACAGTGGTTTGTGAATGTAGTGGAACAGTTATTTGTGAATGTAGTGGAACAGTGATATGTGGATGTAGTGGAACAGTGGTTTGTGAATGTAGTGGAACAGTTGTTTGTGAATGTAGTGGAACAGTGGTTTGTGAATGTAGTGGAACAGTGGTGTGTGATTGTAATGGGAGAGTGGTCTGTGAATGTAGTGGAACAATGATTTGTGAATGTAGTGGAACAGTGATTTGTGAATGTAGTGGACCAGTGGTTTTTGAATGTAGTGGAACAGTGATTTGTGAAGGTAGTGAAACAGTGGTTTGTGAATGTAGTGGAACAGGGATTTGTTATGCAGTGGAAGAGTGATTTGTGAATGTAGTGGAACAGGGATTTGTGTATACAGTGGAACAGTGATTTGTGAATGTAGTGGAATAGTGGTTTGTGAATATAGTGGAACAGTGGTTTGTGAATGTGGTGGAACAGGGATGTGTGTATGCAGTGGAACAGTGGTTTGTGAATGTAGTGGAACAGTGATTTGTGAATGCAGTGGAACAGTGATTTGTGTATGCAGTGGAACAGGGATTTGTGTATGCAGTGGAACAGTGGTTTGTGAATGTAGTGGAAGAGTGATTTGTGAATGTAGTGGAACAGTAGTTTGTGAATGTAGTGGAACAGGGATTTGTGTATGCAGTGGAACAGTGATTTGTGAATGTAGTGGAACAGTGGTTTGTGAATGTAGTGGGACAGTGGTTTGTGAATGTAGTGGAACAGTGATTTGTGAATGTACTGGAACAGTGGTTTGTGAATGTAGTGGAACAGGGATTTGTGTATGCAGTGGAACAATGATTTGTGAATGTAGTTGAACAGGGATTTGTGTATGCAGTGGAATAGTGCTTTGTGAATGTAGTGGAACAGTGGTTTGTGAATATAGTGGAACAGTGGTTTGTGAATCTGGTGGAACAGGGATGTGTGTATGCAGTGGAACAGTGGTTTGTGAATGTAGTGGAACAGTGATTTATGAATGTAGTGGAACAGTGATTTGTGAATGCAGTGGAACAGTGATTTGTGTATGCAGTGGAACAGGGATTTGTGAATGTAGTGCAACAGTTATTTGTGAATGTAGTGGAACAGTGATTTGTGAATGTAGTGGAACAGTGCTTTGTGAATGTAGTGGAACAGTAGTTTGTGAATATAGTGGAACAGTGGTTTGTGAATGTAGTGGAACAGTGGTTTGTGAATGTAGTGGACCAGGGAGTTGTGTATGCAGTGGAACAGTGATTTGTGAATGTAGTAGAACAGTGATTTGTGAATGTAGCGGAACAGTACTTTGTGGATGTAGGGAACAGTGCTTTGTGAATGTAGTGGAACAGTGCTTTGTGAATGTAGTGGAACAGTGATTTGTGAATGTAGTGGAACAGTGGTTTGTGAATATAGTGGAACAGTGATTTGTGAATGTACGGAAACAATGATTTGTGAATGTAGTGGAACAGTGGTTTGTGAATGTAGTGGAACAGTGGTTTGTGAATGTAGTGGAACAGTGATTTGTGAATGTAGTGGAACAGTGCTTTGTGAATGTAGTGGAACAGTGATTTGTGAATGTAGTGGAACAGTGGTTTGTGAATGTAGTGGAACAGTGATTTGTGAATGTAGTGGAACAGTGGTTTGTGAATGTAGTGGAACAGTGATTTGTGAATGTAGTGGAACAGTGATTTGTGGATGTAGTGGAACAGTGGTTTGTGAATGTAGTGGAACAGTGGTTTGTGAATGTAGTGGAACAGTGATTTGTGAATGTAGTGGAACAGTGGTTTGTGAATGTAGTGGAACAGTGATTTGTGAATGTAGTGGAACAGTGGTTTGTGAATGTAGTGGAACAGTGGTTTGTGAATGTAGTGGAACAGTGGTTTGTGAATGTAGTGGAACAGGGATGTGTGAATGTAGTGGAACAGTGGTTTGTGAATGTAGTGGAACAGTGATTTGTGAATGTAGTGGAACAGTTATTTGTGAATGTAGTGGAACAGTGATATGTGGATGTAGTGGAACAGTGGTTTGTGAATGTAGTGGAACAGTTGTTTGTGAATGTAGTGGAACAGTGCTTTGTGAATGTAGTGGAACAGTGATTTGTGAATGTAGTGGAACAGTGGTTTGTGAATGTAGTGGAACAGTGGTTTGTGAATGTAGTGGAACAGTGGTTTGTGAATGTAGTGGAACAGTGATTTGTGAATGTAGTGGAACAGTGATTTGTGAATGTAGTGGAACAGTGGTTTGTGAATGTAGTGGAACAGGGATTTGTGTATGCAGTGGAACAGTGATTTGTGAATGTAGTGGAACAGGGATTTGTGTATGCAGTGGAACAGTGATTTGTGAATGTAGTGGAACAGTGGTTTGTGAATATAGTGGAACAGTGGTTTGTGAATGTGGTGGAACAGGGATGTGTGTATGCAGTGGAACAGTGGTTTGTGAATGTAGTGGAACAGTGATTTGTGTATGCAGTGGAACAGTGGTTTGTGTATGCAGTGGAACAGTGATTTGTGAATGTAGTGGAACAGTGATTTGTGAATGTAGTGGAACAGTGATTTGTGAATGTAGTGGAACAGTGGTTTGTGAATGTAGTGGAACAGTGGTTTGTGAATGTAGTGGAACAGGGATTTGTGTATGCAGTGGAACAGTGTTTTGTGAATGTAGTGGAACAGTGATTTGTGAATGTAGTGGAACAGTGATTTGTGAATGCAGTGGAACAGTGATTTGTGTATGCAGTGGAACAGTGATTTGTGTATGCAGTGGAACAGTGGTTTGTGAATGTAGTGGAACAGTGATTTGTGAATGTAGTGGAACAGTGCTTTGTGAATATAGTGGAACAGTGGTTTGTGAATGTAGTGGAACAGTGGTTTGTGAATGTGGTGGAACAGGGATGTGTGTATGCAGTGGAACAGTGGTTTGTGAATGTAGTGGAACAGTGATTTATGAATGTAGTGGAACAGTGATTTGTGAATGCAGTGGAACAGTGATTTGTGAATGCAGTGGAACAGTGATTTGTGTATGCAGTGGAACAGGGATTTGTGTATGTAGTGGAACAGTGATTTGTGAATGTAGTGGAACAGTGATTTGTGAATGTAGTGGAACAGTGCTTTGTGATTGTAGTGGAACAGCGATTTGTGAATGTAGAGGAACAGTGATTTGTGTATGCAGTGGAACAGTGATTTGTGTATGCAGTGGAACAGTGATTTGTGTATGCAGTGGAACAGTGATTTGTGAATGCAGTGGAACAGTGATTTGTGAATGCAGTGGAACAGTAGTTCATGTATGCAGTGGAACAGTGGTTTGTGAATATCGTGAAACAGTGATTTGTGAATGTGCGGAAACAGTGATTTGTGAATGTAGTGGAACAGTAGTTTGTGTATGCAGTGGAACAAGGATTTATGAATGTAGTGGAACAGTGATTTATGAATGTAGTGGAACAGTGATTTGTGTACGCAGTGGAACTGTGATTTGTGAATGTAGTGGAACAGTGGTTTGTGAATGTAGTGGAACAGTAGTTTGTGTATGCACTGGAACAAGGATTTGTGAATGTAGTGGAAGCGTGGTTTGTGAATGTAGTTGAATCACAGGCTACATTATGGTTGGGTTGTGAGAAGTGTTATTCACAAATAACACTCTGTCACGTGCCTACACAGTGGAACCCAGTATTACATGGGTGCCACCCGTCGGCTATCTTGGTATTCCTATCCATTGTTCATGTTATGCATAACAGGGGTAATTCATAGGGTGGGGACCGAACCCCACCACGGCTCATACAAAACCAAGCCAGACAGTGGCGCCACCTTCCCATTGAACTCAACACTAACCTGAACCTAACTCCATCACTGCCATGGATAGCCAGTGGAGCCATCTCTCGTGTCCTCTCCAAACTGTCCGCTAGAACCTGGTTGGCGCCACCAGTCATCTCCCATCAACATTCAAGTGGTCACGTGACTGTTCGTCCCTCCTGGCAGTCGCCGCGACAACTCTACCACTACCAGGCACCGAACTGCGAACACACCTCCAACTTCACCCACCCACCCACACCACTGAGAAAAGAACTTGGCGAACATTATCTCCCGTGGGGTTGAGGGTTCAAGTCCAACACTACCCCACTGACAAATTGGCTCAGGGAGCTGGTTGGCGGCGGTCGGGAGCGGGAGGGGTCCCATACGGAAGGACACTAAAAATACATTAAACCAACCAGAACTCTTAGACCTAGACACGCCCTCACTAACACATAACACCCATTAAAGATAGATTAAATAAATGCCACTCTATATCCTCCATCGTGTCCCCGCGTCGTGCATTACAGAGCTGCCAACCATTACAATTTCTGCGGAATTATTGCGATTTTCTGCCTTTCAAGTAACATTGCGCCTGTACTCAGAAAGGGTATGGTATATTTGGTGGGTTAGATTAAATATCTATTGTATTGCCGACATACTTAATACACAGATGTGACAATAATTATTTGACTTCCTACCCCCACCCCCCCCCCCCCCACCGACCGACACCCCAAAGAAATAGGGTTAATCATTAACAATTAACAATGTAACTCAAAAACCAAACATGTGATGCAGACGCATATGACGTCAGAGCTTTGGCGTACTTGCCAAAATTAAATTTGCGTGTTTGCACTTCAAATATCTCAAAAGTTAGCCATTTAAATTAAAAGTTACTTCAAACTGAAGTAATGTAGATTATAACAATCAACCTAATATATTTATCCCAGAAATGTCAGAAACTCAAAATCATCAGACTATGCCACTTTAACCCAAAGAGACGACACTAATTATTTGACTTTCTACTGCTACCCCCCCCCCCACACACACACCCACCCCCAAGAAATAGGCTTAATGATTAACAATTAACAATGTAACACAGAAACCAAACATGTGGTAATGACCCAGTTACAGTGAGTGCCTACTCACTGGTTGTAGAACGCTGTGCCTGCAGCCTGGTGGTCAATGGCTGCCCACGAGGACTTGATGGCGGCTTTCTGTGCTGCGGAAACCATGGCGACTGTGTGTGATTCTGAAGAGTTCTTCCCTCGAGTATCGTGTTTCCTTCCTTGTCGGATGTCGTGTTGCGATGTGCCGCTGTCAGTCTGCATCAGTTGTGCTTTTATACCGAGCCCTCTGATTGGTCAATCTGACACATGTCACGTAAGCCAGCCTGGCGGTGGCCCTCTGAGTTGCTCCTCATAATGAGGCTGTCAGGAATTGAGTGCTGTGTGCATGCCCAGCTAGTGTTCCCACATAGGGACCAACATTGGATAGACGGATCTGGGCTGCTCCTGCTAATGAGGCTGTGAGGAATTGAGTGCCATGTGCATACCCAGCTAGTGTTCCAACATAGGGACTAACATTGGATAGACTAATCTGAGTTGCTCGTGCTAATGAGGCTGTGAGGAATTGAGTGCCGTCTGCATACCCAGCTAGTGTTCCCACATAGGAACCAACATTGGATAGACGAATCTAAGCTGTTCCTGCTAATGAGGCTGTGAGGAAGTGAGTGCCATATGCATACCCAGCTAGTGTTCCCACATAGGGACCAACATTGAATAGACCTATCTGAGCTGCGCCTGCTAATGAGGCTGTGAGGAAGTGAGTGCCGTGTGCATACCCAGCTAGTTTTCCCACATAGGGACCAACATTGGATAGACGAATCTGAGCCGTTCCTCATAATGAGGCTGTCAGGATTTGAGTGCCATGTGCATACCCAGCTAGTGTTCCCACATAGGGACCAACATTGAATAGATTGGGCATTTGTTTAAAGATTGGTTGTTGGAGTTTTACGTCCTGGCAACATCTAAGCTCATATCAGGACGGGTACCGACTTGTGACAGTGCACATGTATGGTGACTCTATAGTGCTGCCCCACTGGGAGAGCAGGCCACCAGCACCATGACCTGATATCCCACTTAGTCACATTATCCTGACACCGAGCCAACCAGTCGTTGCCCGATCCCAATAAGGAGTTCCTGGGTAGGAAGTGACGAGTATTAATTGTCTGTCATCGATTTGACTCGACTGGGATTTGAATCTCCGACCTTCCACACGGGAGTCCTGCGCTCTACCCAATCGGCCAGTGCGTCCGGTGTTTGTTTAAAGATAAATCTAATAGTCTGAGATAAGTGCATTCGAGTGGTAGCTACAATCTACTTTCCTTCACTTTCAAGTTATTTTTATTTTTAATGGCTACCTTTTTAGATATTTGAAGTGCAAATATGGCAAATTAATTTAGAAAAACATGCCAACAATCTGACACAATAGGCTTCTGCAGTAACAGGCTATATTCAATGTACCCAGTGTTCCCTTCTCTGCAGCAATAAATTCTTAATAAGTGCACCAGTGTCTAATTTAAATATGTAGAATCAAATGTAGATCAGTGTTTTGGTTTTAAAAATGTGATGCTTTCATCGGACTATGCATCTTTGAATTAAACTGTTCGTGCTGAGGGGGTCGTTAAACATATACCTAATGACCCCCAATAGGATGTCGGGCTGTGGCCATATGTGAAACACTTACATAATTATATGTATACCTACAGCGGCATACCTGATTACATGTCAACATATCAATTGATGATTCGTTTTAACAATGTGTCTTGTATAAGTATGACAATTACAGCGACAAGTGTTTCAAAAATAGGAACAAATTGAGCAAAGGCTATTCACGGAATCACTGTTTAGCTATTTTGACATCATTTGTCCTGTGGCCGTATGTGAAATATTGACATATAGGTACAGGTACGGGGGCATATCTGATTCTATATAAAAATGACAATTGCTGATTTGTTTTAACATTGTATCTTGTATAAGTATGACAATTACAGCGACAAATGTCTCCTGAAATAGGAACAAATTGGGCAAAAGCTATTCATGGTGTCAAAATATACAGATTTTCGGTTCGCAGAGAGCATTATTATCCCCATGCAATGGAGTGGGGACCAAAGTTATGTAATAGAAAGGCAATGGGTGCCCCACTCGCTGTGTGACATATTAGGCTATGGAAATGTATGTTAATACATAGTGCCCGAGATTATGACGAGATGTTCCTATATAAGAGACAGTTAATGTTTGGTGAAATGTTCCCTTTATGCACCAGTAAGGGTGCAAGTGGAGGAGAAGGACATTTTTAATATATATATATTTATTGTAACTGTCTGCAACTACCTGTTACCACAGGACCGATGGGCAAGCACACCCAACCACTCAGCATACATTATGGACACCACCTACAGCTGGGGTTGAGTGATAGCAGCCCCTATTAGGGCATCCCCCCCAGGCTGTGGAGGGTGTCTGATTGGCTGGCTGTCGGAGGCCCAGTCACATGCACCCCTTTGCCCCACCTGACCACACAAGCCTCATTCTAATATTGATTATCCTATACACACTGCTCCAGACACTCTGAGCAGGGAACTTCTTGATGGACTCTTGAAGTGAACACTCTACTCTTGACTCTTGAGTAAGACACACTCTTCTCTTGGACAGGAACCCAGACACTCTGTCTGATGCTCCACTTTTCATATACAAACTGAGCTATGTACAACAACCATAGGACTCCGGTTCAATGGGCTGTAGGTACTGATTCATATACATACTAAAGAGAGTAATGAGGCTTTGTGTGGACAGAAGGTAAGGAGTCAGGGTGATAGGTCGCTAGTAGGTGAACAGGAGTTGATGCCAATAAAGCACAACTTCTTTACTGTCAATCTTGCATGACTTGTCTTCCCTTTCTTGCTTCTGAGTTTGTTGGAGAGGGGCATCAGGTGTGAACTGACAGACAGTTGTCAGAATGCACCTGGGAAGAGTAAGTGGTATATCTGGGGCTCAGACGGCCGGGCATTCCAGTTAATATTACAATGGACTCACTATTATGTAACTTTAACATCACGATTGCAGTGCTTATATCTAAGCTCCCCTAAAATCTGAATCAATGAGTCAATGTGTTTTTGTCCATTGTGTTAGTAATTTGTTCGTGAATTTTGGAACGCATCTGCTACAAAGACCATATTTTCAATGGACAAAAGGAGAGGTGGAAAGATAACATCGGGTATTGGACAGGTGTGGAGTTCCGCAAGTCCCAGAGGGCAATGGAGAACAGGGTAAAATGGAGAAAACTGTTTGCACAGTCATATGCGGTGTCATAGCTACCCTGTGTAAAATGTTCCGATATTTCAGATATGGGCTATGGAGAGCTATTCTATAATAAATTGCAAATGGTCTATATAATGGTAGATGGTATGTAAAACCAAAGGCATATAAGGTATATGTGGAGTTGGTGATCCATTACTAATTAAAGATAGAAATTGTATATCAATATAGATAGTGAGAGAGAGTCACTTCTTGACCTGAGAGAGGGTCACTTCTTGACATTGGAACTCTCCTCACATAACCCCTCCCCTCCAAGTGTTATTCATGGATCGCTGCACAGCAGACACAACAGGGCACTGTAGCCAGACCTAACCATGTCTTGGTTACAAGGATCTTGAACCCTCATTGGTGGATAGAAGAATGCCTGTTAGTGATTGGAAGACTGGATCATGTGATCACCACCATCTTGTTTCCTGAAACTATATATACAATAAATGAGGGAGTCTCACTCTCCTACCTTTCACTCTATATCTACTTTCCTTCCTTGCCTGTAGTGATTTCCTATTAGCCTATCTACACCACTCAAGCTGCCAGCCGTCGACTTTACACCTGATGGTGATAATGATGAAATACTGGTGAACTGATCTGCCACGCGTGCGATCACAAACATCTGGGAGGTTGGACACTAATTGAAAGACCTACTTTGACATCAACGAATGCAGATGTAAATCTGATTGGTTTCAAATGACTGCAAAATAAAGGTTCAGACCCATTTGAAATCAATTTTCATAATCCACTACAAGGGTTGTGATTGCTACAACTTACAAGTAGATTATATATATCATGTACAAGCATTATACAAGGTTAATTAATAAGAAGTTTTCTACTCCGGTAATTTGATTCTCCAACCTCAGTCATCTCCTGCAATGTTCTTATTATTGTCATTGACTCTGCAACCTCAGGCTGATTGTGGCGCCACCTGTCTGTACACCTGGTAGCTTGTCAGGCCAAGTGGCCACACTCTGCCCACGATTTATATATATATATATAAATAACTACATACATATGAGAGAAAGACAAAAGGTAGTGGTTGAGTAGTTCTTAATCTCTGGCAAGGATTATAGGCCATTGCCCAGTAAATAAAAGAAAAAAATCCTCCGGTGCGACTGACAATGTCGGCACCAGGTGGAGGGTGGGGGTGAGCACAGGAGGCGCCACCGGTCAAGTGAGGAGTCTTACGGAGAATAACAATGGTATTAAGTAATATAATAATATAATATAATAAGGAAACAATTCCCTTCGTACTTTTATACTCGCATAATACGTTATAGACCACATATATATAACAATAAATATATAATAAATAAACAAGTCAGTGGGAAACCCCGCCACCACTGCTGGGTATGGTATACATATATAATGCATTCTATATTCTATTTATAAAATCTGGTAATTCCAGATGTTCCGAACAGGATGTGGTGGCTGAATGGGTTTAGAGCAAATGCGTTCTTGTGAAGATGGTCGGGAGTTCGAATCCCAGCCGAGTCAAACCAATTCCTTGCATAATTGATACTTGTCACTACCTAGCGTGACACTTGGCATTACTAGGATAGGGCAAGGACTGGTTAGCTCAGTGTCAGGATAATGTGACTCCCAGTGGGGCAGCACTATTAAGTTGCCATGAGTGTGCACTGCTCCAAGTCGTTACCCATACTGATATGGCCTCAGAAGTTGCCAGGATCAATACCCCAACAATCAACGAACAACACCTGGGATCCTACCTAACGGGAACCCGAACACACATATAACATCACCTGTATTAATCATTCCTTATCAAAGCCAATACAAACGAGAAGATAAAGCTAGCCAACTCCCGCCCGCAAGGGACTGCCTTTGGCGTTACCGACACAGTGCTGCAGATTTGCAGCCTTCAGCGCGCCAACGCCACTGAAAACTCCCCAAAGACAAAAGAAACAAAAGAAAATAGATCCATCCATTATCCTGATACTGCGCTAACCAGTCGTTGTCCTATCCTATTAATGCCAAACGCTAGGCTAGGTAGCGGCAAGTATCAATTTTATAAGTCATTGGTATGACTCGACTGGGATTCGAACTCCCTACCTTCCACACCCGATGGTAATATTGTATGCGTGTGGCTGTAGTGAGTATGAGAGATAGAATGGTGTTATCAATCACATATGAAACTAGATTTTTTAGCATATATATATATATGCTAAAAAAAATATATATATATATAAGTAGAAGTATAATTGACCACTCCCGCACAGCCATCGATCAGGTGACTAGGTGCTGGAAGTGACGCCGCCTCGCTGTGACATACTTCGGACAGCGGGGCAGTAGCCATGGCAACCAGTCTGTGATTTACCCATTTTCACCAAAAAGGAAGGGAATCGGACAGTAAATGGCCTCATTGTAGAGTGTGACTATGATAAATATGTATATATGTATATATATATATGTATATATATATATATACCGGGCTCGGTGGCCTAATCGGTAGAGCGCTTCCTAGCCTGGCGCTCAGCATTAATAGGATAGGGCAAGGAATGGTTAGCTCAGTGCCAGGATAATGTGACTGAGTCAGATATTGGGTCATGGTGTCTGCGGCCTGGTCTCCCAGTGGGGCAGCACTAAAAAGTCACCATGAGTCCTGATATGATTTATATGTTGCTAGGACGTAAAACAACAACAAACAAATATATATATATGTGTGTAGTGGTCTGCACTGAACTCTCAGGCAAGGAGCCGCATAGACAGGAAGGTGTGGGTATTGTGGTGACATCAGGGAGCCTAGGTGGTGTAATGGTTAGCACACTGGCCCAGAATGCACAGAGATGTGGGTTTGAGTCCCGCCCTAGGTGCAATATTTCCCATTTTCATCGGGCCTACGACACTGGTCCCATGACCAGGATCATGTACAAGCTATGCGCTGTATAGTTGTTGAACCTACCCTGTGTATGTGTAAGTGCATTGCCTGTATGTATGTAATTGTAAGCATTAAAAGACTTACAATTCCAGGAGGACGACCATAGTGGTTTGCACTGACCTCTCAGGCAAGGAGCCGCATAGACAGGTAGGCATGGGTAGTGTGTTGATATCAGGGAGCCTAGGTGATGTAATGGTTAGCACACTGGCGCGAAATGCAAAGAAATGTGGCTTCGAGATGTGGGTTCGAGCCCCTCTCTAGGAGCAATATTTCCCATTTTCATCATCCCATGACATATGTATACATGTGCAGGATCATTATTTATGTGAATATAAATACATGAATAAATTGTGTTTATTGTGTATGGAATATTGTATGTATTGAATATTGTTAAATCCGCTGTGCCTACCGGTGTGACTGTGGGATTAGCCTGATTTGTGGTGCCACCACCCACACACACTTATCTCGGCCCACTCTGCCTCACGATTTAGACTTTTGTATTTACCTGTAAGGGGCGTGTACCCCTGATTGTAATTGCGAGATGAAGTTTCTTCTTAACCCACCCTCTATGTGTGTCTTCTCTTATTTCAGGAGCTATATATATACACATGTATGTGTGATGTATAAAGCATTATACGATTATAAATGCAAGGGGAACATATACTGGATATATCTATTCCTCCTTGGCGCATTGCTGGTGCCCTCTCAGCTGTCAGGGTAATTACATACCACCGTGAGTCGAGATGACCTACTAAGGGTTTGGATGGTAGCATTAAGTTTCGTAATCTGGACTGTGCTGTTTACCTTATACACTTGTTATCACCGTGTCAGCGTACAGTTTGTAATGTCGAACATAGACCCACAGGACCTGAGTTTAAGGGTGTGTGCAGACTATAAATATGAAAGCCGAGGACTGAGACATTTTATCTTTGGACAAATGTGCATGAAAGTGAATTGTTGAATTTCAGTGAATTCAAAATACTTGTGAAGGGGGGATGTAATATATGCATAGAAGGTATCTAGGCATGCGGAGAGAACAAAGGAATATGCTAATGAGATGACGTAGTAGATGTGTGGGTGCCGGCGGTTCGACTCCTGATTGGGAATAAAGCATTCCTTAACCAGAAGTCAAATCGTTCAGATATTGTACTTTTACAAATACCAAACCTATATAAAAGATGACGAAGAATTTTGATAGGCTGGGGAAATGAACTGAGTTGATAAATTTGTAATTTAAGAAGCAAAATATATTCTCCATATACATATTCATAATTACCCGCTACTTCTGATATCAAAAATATAATAAAACATATACCTTAACACACCCTAAAAGTGAAGTCGACGGCATTCTATCACCGGCATCTTGTCTGTGTGCATTCTCTCCCATTTCACCAACTCTGTGCTGATATAAGTAGCCATTTGATACTGGAACCAGAGATTCCACTTCCTGTTCCATACTAAAACAGTTTTCGCCAGCTTTTAAATAGGGTTGGTATTCACCCCTGTACTGCAAGTAGGGGGGGGGGGATCTTAAATCTAAGTGTTACTATGTTATTTACCAGCGTGTCCAATACTCAATCGCTACATGGGGCACCCTCGTCGCCCCAGGTTAATAACACAGAAATGACCTGGCCTGCAAGCCGAGGATTTTGGTCGCGCATGGCAATAACCAGGTTGGAGAGCTTACCTCATTTTAGCTATGGTGGTCATTTGTCCCCCGAATCAATTACCCAGGTCGGATTTTATATATGATTAATGTGCAGTTTGACAAATCTGGTTGTGGAACACTGATTTTTGGGAAGTTTTCATAATGGAATACATCACTAGAATGCAAAGAATTACATCTAATTATCTGAATGTATACAACCTATTTAGTTTAGGAAGCGCTTCGTAAATTATCAATGAAAATTAGGCAATAATTCATTAGTTACAACAAAAGAACTGTCCCTGCCAATACTGTGTTGGTATAGTCATGAATCCCAAACAATATGGACAGTTCCGACCATAGCTAAAATGAGGTAAGCTCTCCAGCCTGATAAAGTAATGCAACCCCCATCGCCTCGTTACCTGTCCCCGTGCCAACCATGATCCACCCAGCAACAGGTTGTCGTTTTATTTAAAGTTGCAAAGTCCGATGAAAACATCAAAGTTTCAAAACCAAAGTAATTATCTAGATTTGATTCTACACATTTAACTTAGATACTCGTAGGAAATACTGAGGTAATTTAACGGAACCTGTTTACTGCCGAAGCCAATGGGGTCAGAGTGTGGCATGTTTGCCGACATTAATTTGGTATGTTTGCCCTTCAAAAGTTAGCCATTTCAAATCAAAGTTACTTCAAACAAAAGTAAGGTAGATTATGACGATCAACCTAATATATTTATCTAAAGAAATGACAGAAACACACAAACCATCAAACTATGCACCATTAAGAAAAGAACAAAAAGACCGAATGGGGAGTGAGGGGGCCAGGGTTGATGCTTTCTGGATAGTGGGGTGTTCTTTTGTTGTAATTAATTATTTTGAAAACATACTTTTTACAAAATCAACTTTTTTTAATTTTAATTGTTTTTATTTCATTTCTTTAACAAAAGAAATGTTACAAGGTGCCATCGCAGACTGCGTTCCCTCGCACCAGCAGGCAGGGGTTCATGCTGCGGACGTACTTCTTCGGGTGCGTGGCTTGGCTCTTGTAGTTGCTGGTGATGAAGCCGATGGCTCGCAGCAGGTCTTCGTTGTTGTTGCACAACTCGGTGAGGACCCCGGTAGTACCTGGGCAGGCGACCCCAAACACCGTCAACGATGGCTTCTTCCAGAGGTTGTAGTTCTCGTCGGACAGCATGCACAGGTTGTACGTGCACAGCGGCTTGTCTGCCCGACACACGATGTCCCCCAGCGCCGTGCAGCCTGGAGAGGGGGGCGGAGAGGACGAGGGTCAACGACAGAAGTAACATCCATTAAGCCTTAATTAACACATAATAAGGGCATTCATGTTAGATATAACATTTCATTGGGCCAGAACCATGTCTGTCTGTTGTTGTTTCACGTCATAGCAACATCTAAGATCGTACCAGATGTGATGGCCGTATGAGTTGAGCTTCCGCCTCCAGTTCTGGTAATGCGTGGGATTCGAAACACGGGTTCGAACCCTGGCCGAGTCAAACCAATGACTTAAAAATTAATACTTGTCGCTACCTAACCTGGCACTCTGCATTACTAGGATAGGGCAAGGAGCAGTGGAATGAGGAAGACCAATTGTCCGCGGTTGAAATTTCCCCTGCTTCATCAACTAATGCACCAAAACAAACAATAAAAATATCAGGATGGGTACTGACTTGTGACAGTGCACGCTCATGGCGCCTTTATAGTGCTGCCCCACTGGGAGATCAGGCCACCAGTATCATGACCCAATATCCCATTCAGTCTCATTATCCTGACACTGAGCCAACAAGTCCTTGCCCTATCCTCGTAATGCCGAGCACCTGTCTAGGAAGTGACAGGTATCAATTTGTAAGTCATTTGTTTGACTCAACCAGGGTTTGAACCCGTGGGTTTGAATCCTACGATGTAAAGAAAAGGGGAGAGGGACGCTCACCTCATTCGGCGATCCCGTCTTGTCACGGTATAGTTAGTGGTGGTTGCTTAACGCCGTGTCAGCACCAAAGGTTGTAATCACAGCGAGAAGCGTTCAAATGTTATTCTGTCATATTATTATCCAGCCATCTCCTTTACACAGAATGTAAAAGCACACAATGAACTATGCACCGAGAAACACTTTTGAAGTTAAAAGCTCACAATTACAAAAAAGAATTGAGGCCACACGAAATTCTAGATAAAAGTGGAAGATAACGTTCTTTCCGAATTAGTGAGAATTGTTTTAATGAACTATATAAGCATATGTCTATGCATACCATATATTTGAAGAGCTCGTTATATATATGAAGAGCTCTTTACCAAAGCAAGAGCTGCGAGCTTGGCATTGGCATTGCAAGCTTTTTTTGGATCGGCACTTATCACGTTTTGGAAAAGAGCTCTTCAATTGTTTTCATACATGTGTTACTTAGTCAATATTAGTTTTTAGACATAAAATTAAGTAACCAGGCAGGAAGATCACGCGCGAGGGTGGACGCCAACTTTAGCATATTAAAGTTACATAGTTCGATGGCTTAAGAATTCTTGCATCCTTTTTGAGACAAATATATCAAGCTGACTATTATAACCTAATATTCATTATTCATGAGTCATTTTGATGGAAAATGTCTTGTTTTGGAGCAATTTGAGCTGAAAGAACCCCAAATCATTTCGGCAAGCTTGTCAAAAGTCTTGTTGTTGTGGCCCAGATTCACATCTTGTGATGGCCATGTGATGAGGAACAAACTGACAACGGATGGGTATAACATCCACCATTGCTGGATGCCTGGCCATGCCGGCATATAAGGAAACGAATGAGCTGATCGGGCTGCGAAGAAGGCCCTGAACTGTGATCTTGAACCGTGTCTGATCCCTCACTCTGATCTGAAACCACTAATAGCCACCCACATAAAATCAAATGGCAACATGAGTGGGATGAAAACATTAATAAACTTAAAGAAATTGAACCATCTGTGGGAAAACCACCACAGACTCATGCGGGAGGTCGGTGGGACCAAGTGGTCCTTAGCCGCTGCCGTATTGGGCACTTGTGGCTTACACATGCTTTTCTGCTCAAGGGGGAACCTCCCCCTGAATGTATTGGGTGTCAGTCCTCGCTGACACTCAAACACATTTTACTAAGTTGCGTTGATTTTTTGGCCCTGCGCCAACAATTCTACACTGCAGACAGTATGCATGACCTTTTTACTAAAGTAAAACAAGAAAACATTTTAGCCTTTTTGAGGGCAGCTGGACTGTACCACCTCATATAGTTTACTAAATAAATTCTATCAATTATTAGTAAAACTTTTCTTTTTCTTTGGGAATTTGTTTCCCTTGACCACAAATATATGATTGTGAGCTTTCTAATTTAATGAGTGTCTTTTATCTGCTTTTACATGTAAAAGCGATGGTTTGAAAAAAAATAAAAAATTCTCGCCGTGAATATGGCCTATGCTGCCGACATGGCGTAAAACAACCACCAATCAATCAATCAATCAATGTGATGAGGAATGACCTATTAATGTGTAGGTAGTCTGGAACCTGACTAATGCCATATATGGTACTGGGAATGAGGGTCAAACTAATAAGGTCACGAGATTGACCTAGTTGGTTAGTGCTCTCCCTGCCTAATGGCCATCTCAAAGTAGGTTCCCAAAGGGATTGGGTCACAAATTGACTGATTATTCTGTAGATACTGCCCCAAAGCCTTACTTAAGGCACTAGTACCTAAGTTGGATTCATAGAATCAAATTTAGGGCAGTGTTTTGGTTTTGAAACAAATATATTTCATCGGACTATGCAACTTTAAATGCTTAAGTCAAATTGAATTCAATATTATGTACTGCATAGAGCACTATGGGAATATAAATAGGGGGAAGGTTATATTGTGTAAACATTATTTGTTATTATCATCATTGCCAGGGGATAATGTACTATACCTATCTGCGGGGTTACACCGTATTGCAGTGGCGCCACCTGTGGTGGGCATTCTAACTAGACAGCATTTTTATTTTTAGTCGCCCTGCATTAAGTTTCTTTAAGTTTTGTCTTTTTTTAATTTGTTTAGAATATGGTTTTACATATTTAAAAAAGATTTCTTTTAATATTAAAAAATATATAAAATTATTATTATTGTTATTAATATTATTATTATTAGCATCATTACCATTATCATTATCATTATTATTAGAAACAATTTTGAGAAAAGAAATTGAACATTTAAAATGATTGTATCACAATGGGTATTTAATTCTTTGCTGGGGAATATATGCATAAACTTCTCAACAATTCATTCCAATAAGATAATTGAAGGCACTCACCATTTCTATCCACGAAGGGGATGCTTATAGGCTCGAGCTTCTTCTGGTCACGGTAGTGGTCCTGCCTATATCCCTGATTTCCGCCGTATCCAGCCCCGTATCCATCCGTATGCCCTCCGCCGTTGCCATAGTCCTTGCCGTAGCCACTATTTCGCCTGTCTCCGTAGCCGTAGCCATAGCCAATAGACCGCCCATTGATTGGTGTGGTTTGAGTGTCGTCGCTCAATGATCCGACATTGGCACTGTCGTCACTTCGGGCAATACCTGTGAGAAAATCAATAAAAACTAACCAACCAGAAAGTAGGATATGTTATATACAAGGGTCACTAGGTCATGTGTGGCTTGTTGGCGTGTGCACATGTATAATGCAGTCATTACTACTATTAGCCTGTGTGGCCTGGTTTTAAAAGAAATATGTGCATTAGTTGATTCTGCAGGGGAATTTTCAATAGAGGCCAATCGGTCTTCCACATTCCACTGTTCATTGACCCATCCTAGAAATTCAGTCACGTGGAAATCAGTTTATATAAGTGGAGTTTTTATTTGTCTTCAGTCATCTATGTCCTTTGAAGATTTATACTGCCTGTCATGGATAAGTCTGAATAGACTTGTTTTCACCATGAGACAGTTTGTCGATAGAAAGCCCGAGCCTACATGCACTTTTACCGACCCAAGGGATTTTTAACCTCCCGCACCACATAGACATGGTATGAGAGCAACCAGCCTTTGATGACGCTGTAAGTTATACACAGCGGTGGAAATCCAAATTGGCAGAGGTGGGGCATGGGGAATTGAACCGCCAACCTTCAGATTAGGAGTCTGACCTAGAAAAAAGGCATACACTCTAACCACTCTGCCACAGAGAACAGTATGGAGTTAAGCTCAGATCAGTTCTTTCAATGCTGAACCCGAGACGATCAGCTCCTGTTGCTGGTGGCCTTCTGTTTGTGTGGGTGGGTGGATGGGTGGGTGGTAAATTTGCCGGGACAGTGCCACACACCATGCAAAAGGATTCACCCTGTATTCATAGTACACGGGTGAATACCAGCCCTATATAAAAGTGGTCGAAAATATGGGGAAATGAAATGAGAGCCTAAGTTCACAATCTAAGAAGCAACACTTATTCTTTATATACATATATATTCATATTTCCCCGCTACCTTTGAGTTAAAAAATATAATAAAACATCAAGTTTAATCAGATTTAAAAGTGAAATCGATGGCGTTCTATGGCCGCCATCTTGTTTTTGTGCATTCTCCCCCATTTCACCAACTCTGTGCCGATATAAGTACCCATTTGATACTGGATACTTGACTTCCTGTTCCACACTAAAACTATTTTCGCCCGTATTTACACTACGTTGTCGTTCACCAATCTACTACAAGTACAGGGTGACTCTTTTATCTAATGGATCCGGTGCTGCAGATGAAGTGCGGAGCTCCGGCGATGGTCGCTATGACGTTTCTGGCAGTGCCCGGCAGGTGGCGTATGGGCATGGAGTCGTTATTGTTACTTAGTTCAGGCAAAACCAACAGGTGGCGCCAGGGCAGATCGTCGAAGGAACATGGGAGGAGGGGTTCCACGTGCTGAATTTATTACCCATGTTGAACATGTACAATGCCAACGGCTAGAGTAGGTAGCTACAAATATTTGACTAGCCCACTACCTACCAAAGTTGGAAGTGGGAGCTCAACTCATTCAGCCATCCCATCTGTTCTGTGACAACTGGACCATGCATAGCCACAGCCAGTCATGGCAGTAGTCACTGATGTAGCCATAGCAGGAGCCTTTATGTCGGTCACTGTTATCAGAGAGCATGTATATAGATGAGAGGGACAACTCCCGCGAAAATAGGTAACACAGGCTACAGTGGCGCTCCTGGCGGTTATTGTTGAACAAGCCTTGAGTTTGCCGGTACGCGCAGTGCAAAACATTAATTTTCTTAAAAGATTAATAGAAATCCAGAACCCTAACCTTATAAATTCAATATAATCTTGTTGGTAAACATGTTTTCTATATGTGTACCAAGCGGCTTGTTTCTATTTGGTGTAGTTTTAGAGATATTTCACTTTTTCTGTAGGAAGATTGCACACGACCATTGACAATGCATTGAGTTTGCCATACATGCAGTGCAAAACGTTTATTTTATTCAAAATTAATAGAAATCCAGAACTGTAACCAAATAAATTTAATATAATCCTTTCGGTAAACATGATTGATTGATTGATTGGTGGTTGCTTTACGCCATATCGGCAGCATAGGCCATATTCACGGCGAGAAATGTTTGTTTTTTGTTCAAACCATCGCTTTTACATGTAAAAGCAGACAATCAATTATGTGCCAATAGACACTCATTAAATTAGAAAGCTCACAATCATATATTTGTGGTCAAGGGAAACAAATTCCCATAGAAAAAGAAAAGTTTTATTAATAATTGATAGAATCTATTTAGTAAACTATATGAGGTGGTACAGTCCAGCTGCCCTCAAAAAGGCTAAAATGTTTTCCTGTTTTACCTTAGTAAAAAGGTCATGCATACTGTCTGCAGTGTAGAACTGTTGGCGCAGGGCCAAAAAATCAATGCAACTTAGTAAAATGTGTTTGAGTGTCAGTGGGGACTGACACCCAATACATTCAGGGGGAGGTTCCCCCTTGAGCAGAAAAGCATGTGTAAGCCACGAGTGGCCAATACGGCAGCGGCTAAGGACCACTTGGTCCCGCCGACCTCCCGCATGAGTCTGTGGTGGCTTTCCCACAGATGGTTCAATTTCTTTAAGTTTATTAATGTTTTCATCCCACTCATGTTGCCATTTGGATTTTATGTGGGTGGCTATTAGTGGTTTCAGATCAGAGTGAGGGATCAGACACGGTTCAAGATCACAGTTCAGGGCCTTCTTCGCAGCCCGATCAGCTCGTTCGTTTCCTTGTATGCCGGCATGGCCAGGCACCCAGCACAGGTGGATATCATACCCATCCATTGTCAGTTGGTTCATTTTATAAATGACCGTTGCTAGAATAGGGTGATTCGTTTTCAGTCCAGCAACAGCCAGGAGGCAAGAGAACGAATCACTGTATATAACATAGTTAGTGTGGTTGGATACCTCGATACACTCCAAAGCGAGAAGGAGTGCTCGGGCTTCTGCAGTGAAAATCGAGCTCTGATCGGGCAAACGTACACCAAATTTTTCCCGTCGGCAGACTGCCGCAGCAGCTACCCGGCTTTGGTCTTTCGAACCATCAGTGTATATGGAGAGGTGGTCTGCAAACTGGCCTTGAATCTCTGCATGCAGTCCTTGGTACTCGAGTGGATGTGTCCCAGACTTCCTCAGTTCCGTGAGTCGGAGGATAACCGATGGCTTTCTCAACGACCACGGGGGATGTTCTGGGACTTTGGCATCCTCCAACACGTCCAAATCCACGCCCAAGGCCTCCAAATGAGGTTTCATTCGGAGCCTCAGTGGCCGGATGTAATTTGGCCTGGCTTCATACCTGGATTCGTCATGTTGCTCGAATAGACAATTGTGTGCAGGATTCAATGCATTAGTTTTTATCTTGACTACATATTGCATGGCCAGTTTGATTCTCCTGTTGTTAAGTGATGGTTCATTGGCTTCGACATAAAGGCTCTGAACTGGTGAGGTGCGGAAGGCCCCAAGGGCCAGGCGCAGTCCCTGGTGGTGGATCGTGTCTAGCAGCCCAATATATGATTTCCTTGCGGAACCGTATACTATGCTGCCATAATCCACTCGTGAATGAACCAAGGTTCTGTACACGGAGAGCAGAACATCTCTGTCCGCTCCCCACTATATGTGGCACAAAAGACAGCTTTGCGTCGAGAATGAGGCCCAGAAATTTGGTTTTCTCAACGACTTTAATGGGATTCCCATCCAGGGTCAGCCCCGGTTCCGCATGCATTCTACGCAGCAGGCAGAAGTGCATGCAGACTGTTTTGGTCTTGGAAAATTTGAAACCGTTCAGAACTGACCATCGATGGATCCCATTTATGCTTGGTTGTAGCTGTCTCTCTATGACATTCATGTTAGCACCGCTGTAATATAAAACAAAGTCGTCCACGAAAAGACTACAGGAGACCCCCGCTTTACAGCAGCAGCAATACCATTGACCTTGACCCCGAAAAGGGTCACGGCCAGTATGCTGCCTTGAGGTACTCCTAGTTCCTGTGAGTGTAGGCGGGAATAGGTAGTCTTGACACGGACGCGGAAATGCCTGAAGGCTAGAAAGTTCCTGATGAAAATTGGCAAGTGGCCACGAAGGCCAATCGCATGAAGATCCTCCATGATGCCATGCTGCCACGTTGTGTCATAGGCTTTTTCGAGGTCGAAAAAGACAGCCACAACGTGCTCCTTCTTAAGGAAAGCATCTCTTATGAAGGTCTCCATGCGCACCAAATGGTCGAGGGTGCTGCGGCCCCGTCTGAAGCCACATTGAAGGTTGGACAGGTGGTGTCCTGACTCCAGTAGCCAGACGAGGCGGTTGTTTACCATGCGCTCCATGGTTTTACAGATGCAGCTTGTAAGGGCTATGGGACGATAGTTGTGGGCTTCACTCTGGTCTTTACCAGGTTTGGGAATCGGTATTACTGTCGCCTCCCGCCAAGAGGCGGGGACGACACCCGACTCCCAGATGTTGTTGAAAAGTTGAAGCAACAGTCTCAGTGCATGTTCAGGGAGATGTTTCAAAAATTGATAATGAATTCCATCAGGTCCAACTGCTGTGTCATTCGAGCTTTCCAAAGAACACCTCAACTCACCCATACTGAAGAAAGTCCAAGAGCTTTTGCTCTTGGCGCTCCTTGACCACCCGAAAGCCCGGGAGGCAGTTTGCCAAAGACGAATTTCCAGCAAAGGTGCGAGCCAATTCTTCACTTATTTCGTCGAGTGATGTGAGAATGGTCCCGTTGTGTTTTAGAGATATTTCACTTTTTCTGTAGCAAGATTGCACACGACCATTGACAATGCCTTGAGTTTGCCAGCTGTGTCATAAAGTGTTCAATAACCACCACTTGGAGCGCCACAGTCGACAGCTGTTACATGGCCCAGTATGAGAGTTGTCCCTCTCATCTATATACACGCTCTCTGCTGTTATGACTCTTGTCTCAGTAGCCGTAGCCATAGCCGTAGCCATCGCCGTAGCCATAGCCATCGCCATAGCCGTAGCCATCGCCGTAGCGGTAACAAATAGACCGACCAGTGATTAGTGTGGCTTCAATGTCGTTGCTCAATGATCCAACATTTGCTGTGCAATCACCTCAGGCAATACCTGTGAGAAAATCAATAAAAACTTACCAATCAGAAAGTGGAATATATTATATACAAAGGTTGCTAGGTCATATCTGGCTTGGAGGTATGTGGATACTTGCACAATGCAGTCACTTTAGATGTGAAAGTCATGTGATTATTTCCATAACCCAGCCATCCCAGGGGGTGGGATTGGGGGGTGGGGGGAGGGTGAGTGAGTGGGTGGGGAATGAGTCAGTGGGTGGGGTAATGAGTGAGTGTGTGGGGGAACGAGTGAGTGGGTGGGGGAATGAGTGAG
Organism: Branchipolynoe longqiensis; assembly: GCA_030323885.1. Classification (NCBI taxonomy): domain Eukaryota; kingdom Metazoa; phylum Annelida; class Polychaeta; order Phyllodocida; family Polynoidae; genus Branchipolynoe; species Branchipolynoe longqiensis. Next base: position 4,353 of record JASIRB010001031.1, on the reverse strand, counting down.
TGGGTGGGGGAATTAGAGAGTGTGTGTGGAGGATGAGTGAGTGGGTGTGGATGATGAGTGAGTGTGTGGGGGAATGAGTGAGTGGGTGGAGGGAATTAGAGAGTGTGTCTGGAGGATGAGTAAGTGGGTGTGGAGGTTGAGTGAGCGGGTGGGGAGGGTGAGTGAGTGGGTGGGAAAAAAGTTTGTTTTATGTAACGACACCTCTAGAGCACATTGATCTTTATCGTCGGCTATTGGACGTCAAACATATGGTCATTCTGATATATTTATTTAGAGGAAACCCACTGCTCCCACATAGGCTAGTCCTTCCGATAAGCACCAAGGGCTCTTTTAGATGCACTTTCTCACAGACAGGAATATCAGGGTGGTGGCAGCCTGGTATCTCAGCACCTTTTCTTTCTAATGGGTTGATTAGCAGTCCTGTCATATTGTAAAGGCTACGGCTCGAATCTGTGGCTGTGTAGGCAGAATATGGTGAAATCAATACAGACAAAGAGAAAGGAAGAGTACAAACTGTAAAGAAGAAGAGAGAGTCAAGCCCTTTACTTTTTTATTTATATGGTTACATGGGTTCATTATAGAGTATCACCCCACCCCTTTCCCCCCACTGGAAAACAAGCATTCTTGGCCCTACCAATAGGGTTCTAGCATTCCTGGTCCCCATGGATACCAGTGGTCTGCCCACAGGCACACCTTGTATGGCCCCATGGCCACCACCAACCTTGACCTTTGACTGTGGAGATCCCTATCCCAGAAGAGGGGGTAGGCCCTGAGTGCACCCACACCCAGACCTGACAGCACCACTATGTCTATTTACATCCCACTCAGGCATCATCAACCCATACATATATATACATACATGCGCCTGCTCACGTGCACCGATCAGTAATAGAACATTTGCATTCCCCCTCTGCCGAATATCGGAATATTTTACGACATGAGCAGGGCTGCAGGAGTAGCTAAATAAGGTTGCGCACCAGGCCAGGTAGAAAGTACCAAGTGTTGCTTGATAGCTGATTGTTTGGCGCCATGTCAGCAGCAAGGTCCACATTCACAACAACAAAAGGTAGTGGTGTAAAGTCGTCGTCTGGCAGCTGTAGTTGTGTAGGCAGGCTATATGAAATCAGTACAGGCAAGGAGAGAAAGGAAGAGTATAAAGAGTGAAAGTAGAGTGAGAGCGTGTACCCTCAGGTTTATTATTATATAGTGGTACATGGATCTGATATGGCATACCACCTCACCCTTATCTCCAATCAGCAACAAGCATTTCTAGTTCCACCAATGAACAGTAAGCATTCCTGTGTCACCATGGCTACTGTGATCTACCCACCACCACCATGCAGGTGTGGCTGCTTGGCCTGCACCTGTCTGCTGTGTGTGTGTGGTGATCCGTGACTAACAGTTGGGGGGAGGGGGTAGTGAGTAGAGCTCTTGAGCTCCTTACACACTAACAGTAGTGCCCCTCTCACACTATCTACCTAATACACAATGACTATTGACTACAAGTAAAGAGTCACCAGCAACTACATAAATACATTCATGCACCTGGCCATATACATCATTTACATTAATAGACCTTTTGTACTCCTTTATAGACCATTTCACATTCCCCGCCAATGCATTTTATCGGAATATTTTACAGTGGTATCTATTCTGTCAGTCTTTTCAATCAGATTGAGATACCCACATGGAAGTTTTAATATATTTCCGAAATGTGATGCTGACTTGAAACTTGTTTCAACTGACAGTTAAATGTAACTCAGCAAAATAGCCTAAATTAGAGGAGGCAATGAGTGTCAATATTACAGGGAGTTGCCTTTAGTGAGCCATGTGTTGACGATACAGTTACATGTTTGATGAACTGCATGATGAATACAGAAGAAGAAAACATCATCGGCAGCAGACCAGATTGAAAGTCTATTTCATGGGTTCAATTTTCTATTGTATGCTTACTGTAGTTCCTTCATGGGACACGGTGGCGCCACTGCCGACAATAAAATAGAACTCTGTTTGGGCATCTGCGCAGATGTGATTGGAAGAATCTCATCCTTCAAGCTGCCTATTCCGATGAAAGCATCAACTTTTTCGAAAAAAGAAGTATCTTTCTAGATGTTATTTTACGTAGACTTAGATTCTCATCTGTGAGTAAATTTACGTATGTTGGCCCGGTGTTGCGGTTTCCCAGGGACACCAGTTTGCCAGGGACACATTGCTTCTGCGCATGCATCAAAATCGAACAGCATCGTCACTAACCTTATAAATTTAATATACTGTTTTTGGTAAACATGTTTTCTATATGGGTACCAAACGATTTGTTTCTAGGTGGTGTCGTTTTAGAGATATTTAACTTTTCCTGTATTTTATGTATGAAGATTGCTCATGGCCATTGACAATGCCTTGAGTTGGACGGTACGCGCAGTGAAAAACATTAGTTTTATTCAGAATTAATAGAAATCAAGAACCCTAACCTTATCAATTTAATATAATCTTAATGGTAAAGATGTTTTCTATATGTGTACGAAGCGATTTGTTTCTAGGTGGTGTAATTTTAGAGATATTTGATTTTTTCTGTATGAAGATTTGCTCACGGCCGTTGACAATGCATTTGAATGGAAGTGTCCCTGGCAAACTGGTGTCCCTCGGAATCCGCAACACCGATCAACATAAATAATTCATGAACGAGGTCATGTTTATTGTAACTGTGTGCCCTCACTGGGGCGCCAGTCATAACACAGCCACGTGCTCCCTCACCACAGCTGACTCACATAGTAAATTTACCGACAGCTAATAAACTAGATCACGGTTCCGACTGCGCATGCGCTGAAAACGGCCTTGGGAGCAAAGCAAAGGCGTACGGCCATTGAGTTTGCCTATACGCGCAGTGAAAAACGTTAGTTTTATTCAAAATTAATAGAAATCCAAAACCCTAACCATATCAATTTAATATAATCTTTTTGATAAACATGTTTTCTATATGTGTTCCAAGCGGGTTGTCTCTAGGTGGTGTGGTTTTATCAATATTTTACTTTTTCTGTATGGAGATTGCTCACTGCCATTGACAATGCATTGAGTACACTGGCTATGGCTCTAACACTAGTCTGAGTGCCTAGATCTTTCTAAATCTAAATGCACATGGCATAAGATGTGCTGATTATATTGATGTAAATGCAATGCTGGATAAAAGATTAATATCTTAATTTATTAATATCTTAATTTATTATATATATTATTTTAGTTGGTATGTTTCAAACAAGAGCTGAGATGATCTGAAACTAGCACATTTCATAGCTGCACCCAGTGTATTAGCATGTGCCATGTGCTTTTGGGGGGCATGTTTTGCTCTGATGCATCCCACAATGCACCGCGCCGCTGGAACCGTGATGTAGTCTATACTTGTATTGATAGCACTGTATCGTGTCCCAATGTTACCCATGTCTCTCAAAACCTATTTACTCCAGTTCACATTGATAATTGTGCAGATAACGTGTTGTTGTTGAATCAGGATCAGGATTTACCGGTTAAATTCATATTTGATTGTTTTGATGCAGGATTTGTCTTTTTGATCACCCGGCAGCTGGCACACCAGTGGCAATATATGCCCCTCCCTCTCAGCAAGAGTTTAAACATACACTGAATTCCTTCTGGCCTGGAGCAGTGCAACACTTGTGGAATGACTCTCAATTCTATTTAGACATATTTAACGCAGTAAGAATAACAGCTCTTCCTAATTACCTAGAGGCTAGGGTTCAAGTCCCGCCGGCCCTAAATATTAATAATTTCCGTAATATGCTCTCTGACTATCCAGATATACAGTTGATAGAACACCTCGAATTCGGGTGACCCCTAGATTATACAGCGACTGCACCTCCCACACCAACACTTAAGAATCATGCACCACAAGAGGAACCAACACAACATGTAGCACCATTCATCATGAACAAGCGTGAACATGGCGCGATGTTAGGCCCATGTGTCCCCTGGTCACAAATCAGCCCGGTCATGACCAGGCCTAAGATTCGGTAGAAAGAAGGGTCATAATCGACCTCAGTTTCCCATTAGGGGCCAGCGTTAATGCTGGAATTAAAAAAGGTTTTTACTAAGGGAGAAGTTCTCATTCTCTCTGCCCTCAATAACAACTCTCTCCGACAGATTGGCGATAACGGGCCCCACTTCATTCCTTTGGGCGGCGGATTTGGCTCGACCTTATCGACAGCTACGAATATGCCCGCTCTCTGTGCCCCTTCTGGGAGAAGGGTCCACAGTGAGGAAAGGAGGAAAAACGGGTGACCACTGTCCCATATTGAGCATACCCTTGCAGGAATAGTTTCCCATTCTTTAAGTCCTGATATTGTG